>ML977211.1:38053-71333 GCA_010015705.1 Aulographum hederae CBS 113979
CTAGGGCGGCTCGACTCCATTTTTGTGGGTCGGAGAGGCGCAGGGATCGGATTTGGGAGAGGTCGGCCGGGGTGAGGTGGTATTTTTTTTGGTATGGCGTGCGGATGGGGATGGGGAGGGATACTCTGGTCGGGGTGGAGGTGGTGGTGGTCTGGGTTGAGCTCGTTGCGGTGGTGACATGTTTCGTATGCGTCGGCAGCGATAACGGCGTCCCTGTCACGGCGATCGGAGACCGTCTTGTCCAGAATTGAGCTCCAGCGCCAATTGCAGCTCCAGCTCCAGCTCCAGCTCCCGCCTCTCCTTCACCAGCTCCTCCCCCTACCGCCGCACCCGCCCTCGTCCCAAACAACTGTCTCCGCACATCCCCTCTCGGCAAAAACTTCGCCGGCGTAAGATAGACACTCGGCGCCGCGCTCGGCGGATTAAACACGATATGTTCCCTCTCGGTCCCCCTCCCTCTCACCACCTGTCCTCCGTTTTGATTCGGGTTGGGCGAAAACTTGGAAAACGTCGGTGCGGCCGGGATCCGCAAAGCCTTTGTCTGACGGCGCGCGGTGGCTTTTGTGCGAGTTTGTTGGTGTTGATGGGGTGGCTGTAAGGAGGAGGAGGTGTGGTGAGGTAGCGGAAGAAGGAGGAGGAATTGCGATTGAGAGGGTAGGATGAGAGGACGTAGCGGCCGCGTGAGATGTGTGGGTGGCATTTTGAGGATGCGTGGTGGAGAGGATGGATGGATGGATGGATGGGATGAGATGGGATGGGAAGAGAAAGTTCTTGCGCTTGTTGGATGCATGGGTCGCCGTAGAGATCTTTGATGTCACGTGTCAGACGCTCAGGGGCTGCACGCGTAGTTGAGCTTTTCCCTCGCAATATTAAGTTCTTATTCTTAACATCGACCTCTCCTTACTACTTTGCTCGCTGTTACCTATATACAGTGAATTGTTCGAGAAATTGAATTCGGACCACCAACATCTATTGTGCAGTGAAATCTGCATAGAAGCTGACTTGTACTTCTGCAGGGGAGTTCAACCTTTGCACAAGGTAATAGGGAATGCGAACCTCCTTGTATTCAAAGACTCTCTTGTACTTATACTCGAGTACTATTAGAAATTTAATTTCATCTTGAGATGATTTAACGATATGAATGATGATGATGGTAGCGGAGTGGGATTGACTGAGCATGGGTAAAATCATAGTGGAATGACGAGGGCTGGAAAGGTTGGAGAATTAGATATTATCACCTTGGAGCATTTACGCCAGAGTACCTATGAATGAGATAGGAGATATTTAGTATATTCAAGTATAGATTTCTTGTTCCAGCGATGACTCCAGAGTTCGCCTTACTCGGACAATACATGCTCGAGCAATGGAAAACATAGCTGCCTGGCTACTTCTCTACTTCTTGGAGTAATCGCTCAGCTTCAAGGCTTTGACAATCGTCTATGGTTCTCGTCCAGGGCACGTGAAGTTTGGCAGGACTGGGAACTGTGATTTCGCTCACGTGCACACGCGTTTCACCGTACCGGACAGCGTGACCACCGCAACCTTCCAAAGGCATGTGAAAACATCTTCTGCTATGAAGACATCCCCCGTCTCCTGGAAATAATACTGGCATCAACATGCCGCCATCACTCGTCAACAGCATCTGGGGCCAGATGGAATACACTCCACCACGAGGCCCCTGCAACCACAAAACCTCTCTCATGTCTCCGGCGTGCGCCTGTCTACGATTCATGCTGCATCCCCTCAAAGTCTGTCCTCAACCTCGAAACACATACCTACTACTCACGCTCACATCATCCAGTCCGCAACCACATTCGACTGCGACGGCTGCGGCCACCACGCCAGTTTCCACAGCATGGAAAACAAAGCCGACGAAGCCATCATTCAGCGCTGGAAAACGGAAGAGGCAGACCGTGAACGGGAAACCCAAAGTTCGAGCTTGAATCCTAGGAAGCGGGCTCGGAAGGCCATTGAAGCGGCTCCGCCTGTTGAGGACTTTCAAGGTAACCAGCGGACGCGGACAGGAACGGCGAGTACGAGGAAGCGAAAGACTCAGGGGGGCTCGTCTGCTACTGCTTCACGCGCTACCTTTACTGATGCGATGTTGAACGCGTTTGAGGCGGACGACCATTTTGTGGAACTCGTGGATTGAGCAGCCAGTCCTGGAACCATTCGGAGCGGTGTGGTGTGTCGAAGGTTTCCCTCACACCTCACACACTACCTACTGTGGCCGCACTTCCGAGTCCTGAATGTCGGACTCTGATCTTCACTTTGCAACCTCAAACCGTTCAGGAGTCCTGTACATGAATTTGGCGATAAGTCTGCCATTAGTTCTTGACACAGGGTTTCGAGAATTGACGTCCGCGCGTGCGGCGAATCAATCTGCTTTCTCTGCCGTCACCTTTCTACCTTCTTTTGACGTGGGAGCCCGGTGAAACATTTCTACGCCTCTCTGTCTTGCGATGAACTCAATCTTTTATTTTTCCTGTAGTTTCCCGAAACATTTGAAGCTTGCTCTTGATTGTTTGCTTCTCGCCTTGACAAGATGTTCACTATACCGGAGATCCTGCAGATGTCTGTTTCCATGGTCTCACTATGTTTGTTCCTCTGAAAGGTCTTCTTTGAAGACCAGTTCATGTTCATTTGCTTCAACACCCTTCGCATCTCCGAAATCCGAGCTGCGAGGATATATGTACTGACTCAGAATGTACTTTATATGGCAAAGCTAAAAATCTCCTCTCCAAAAGCGAGCATACCCTACCTACGAAACAACCCACGAAACCCACCCACAGAACCAACCCAAGGCTCCCCACAACATGCCACCCCACCCGACAGACATCTGCACCGCACTCGAAATCTCCCATTCTCTAATCCCACCTCTAATCGCCACAATCATCGACTGCCTCGCCTACACCGCCCACAGCAACCTCATCAACCTCTCCATCATCGACAGCACTACCACCAGAATCCAACAAGCGCGTTCCACACGCCTAAGCTTCACTTCCCAGTCCGATCTCGACCTCGTCTTCGACCCCTGCGAGATCGTCATCCGAGCAAACTTGCCGGTGTTGGGGTATTGCGGGAGGAGGTTGTTGAGGGGGTTGATTTGGCATGCGTACATGGAGATGCGGCGAAGGGGTTTGGATGGTTTGGAGCCGAGGAGTAGATGGAGGGGACGTGCGGCGAGGTTGAATGAGGAGATTGTGAGGATGAGGGTTGGGGTTGTGGAAGTGGAAGGAGACGGGGAGGTGCTGGGGAGAAGTTCTAACAACACAGAGTCTCAGTCAACGGAAGAAGTTGACGCTGAGATGGATGAAGAGCAAGGAGACAAGTCCCTCGACGGAGAGGTGGACGGTGCTGGCTTTCAAGACTGTCAAGACTCGAGCGGTACAATCAATGCAAACGGAGCTTTGGATACCTCTTCTTTGGGAGGAAGTGCTGGAACCAATGAAAGCATGTCAACCACGGTGCACGACGACACCAGCGTAGCCAGCCACAACGACAAAACGTGGTCCCAAACCTCATCTCCCACTCTCCTAGGCCCAAGTCGAAGTCCCAGCCCCTCTTTCATGTTCACCGAAACGCCCCAGAATTCTCTTCATCCTATACTCATAGCAGACGCGCGGCCGTCTTCGCGGTTCGAATCCCACGGTCGAAGCAGTGCCGTCGAATCTCCGTCTTCGGAGACGCTTGCTCACTCTCCAGTCCTTTCGAACGAACACGTGTCGTACGGGCAGTGCTGTCAGTGTAGCTGCCATGGTGCTTCTAGCTCCTCCTTGCATGTTGGTGGGGATCAAAGTGGGAGTGAGTCGATGTCCGAGGAAGGCGGACAGTTTGACAGCGATATCGACGGCGAGCGCGATAACAGGTTTCGGCAGGATAGCTCGTCTCGGCACAGAGACCCAACCACAGACGCCGATGAAGTCCGATGGGGGGATCGTTCCCTGCGCAACAAAGACCCAACAACAGACGCCGATGGAATCCGATGGGGGGATCGTTCCCTGCGCAACAAAGACCCAACCACGAACGCCGATGAAATCCGATGGGAAGATCGTTCCTTGCGCAAAAACCCAACTACAGACGCCGATAAGCTCGATGGGGGGATCGTTCCCTGCGTAAAGACCTAACAACAGACCCCAGCGGTGACATGATCAGAAAGATACTGCCGATACAGGAAAGTAATACGGAAAGATTCGATCACCTGATGGAAGAGAACAAGCGACTGTGGAATCTTATTAGGCAAAAAGACGAGACAACAGACGCCGACCGTGACATGATCAGGAAGATGCTGCATAAACGGAAAAGTAATCTGAAAAGAATGACAGACCTGATACAAGAGAACGAGCGACTGAATAAGGTTCTAGGGTCTGGATAATGTGATGCGAGGTGATGGAGATGGGAATGGAGATGGGAATGAAGATGAAATGGTCGCGGGAGGTGAGAACGCTAACGATGGAGGACGGAGCGGGCCAGAGATGTAGACATTGGCGCCGAACAAAAGTTGAAGAGGAGGACGTAAGTAGCCAGGAATGAGGGTGACGAAGTTTGGGGAAGGAAAGAAGGCAGCCAGATCATGTTTCCATGGGCGGATCTAAGGGGGTTTCTTCTTTCTGTTTTTCGTCAACCACATCAATGAATTTTCATACTCTACGGCTCATGTATTTCCCTTCTTTTCGGCAATGTCCTCTTTGGTGTGCAAATGAATACAGCTGATGACGCTGAAGCGAGTGCAATCGAGATACACAACTCAAGTCCTACTTTTGGAAACGCACATATACGTTTCAGGCGATGTGGTCTAGGTAAACATGTAGCACCTCTCGGGACTGTCACCGACCCAGTGCCAGGGCCCTGGACCTGGACAATCACGTGGAACGCGTTTCAAGGCGTCCATTTATGGACGCACCCAACCGGCACATCCCGATGGAAGAAGAACAAAGAGAACACAAAGATCTGTCGAAGGTGGTCGGGTCAAGAGGGTGCAAGTGGACTGTGGTTAGCTTAGATTGGAGGAACATCTCGCCACGATGTGTCTCCAGGATCAGACATCAGAGCGTATGGAAATAGATGAGGGAGAAAATCGGCCAGGCTGGGTGGTTTGTCCGTCTGTTTGGGGTGTGCAAACTCGACGTTCCCGACTCCCGAGGCGCCGTGCATCCCGATTCACAGAGCAGTGAGCACGATGATTGCCAGGGGACGCAGAAGTCGTGGAATGGTATAGTGCCTTGGTGTTGCCATGATATGGGAGCATCTCACTCAGCGCATTGGAGGCAAACGTGAGATTCGGGTCCTGTGTTTCAATTGGGATACGAGCACCTCATGCTTCCACCCAGCTTCCAGCTTCCAGTGCACCTACCTACAGATGAAGTGGCCACCAAGTCGACCAAGATGTCGAAAATTTGAGAGGCATTTTCCTTGGTGTAGCGCATACCGGAGGAGATAGTGCCGTCTAGGTAAGGTACCTACCTTGTGTGAGAGCGATGCTGGGGGTGTTTTCATCAATATAGACGAGGAACCATCTGCGGCAGTTTGGTCGCGTTTCCGTCGCCACTGTCGGTTCCAATGTTTTCCTGTTCGCGTATCGCTGTCTCCTATCTTGAGAGCGTGGTGGGCGCGAGCAGCTTTGGAGGAAGAACGACCGCGGCTGCCCCCAAAGGAGAGGAAAAGGTGGTGGAGAGGTTGCTGGTCCTGGTTGCTGGTGGAGAACAGCACCAGGTTGGAGTCTGTCGCGTCCAGTGTGGTTGGCCCTGGGCTGCTCCGCCGCAAATTGTCTTGAACAAGCTATTTTTGGGGACATTTGCTGCGCAGATCGGGGCAATTAACGCTCTTTCCAAGCCGCCACACCAGAGACGGTTAAGCTGTGGATGGAATAGTCGCGCTCCCACGGCGGCGGCTTGGCGGCAGGTGGTGTATGAAACCCACCCGTTGCTAACAATAGAAGCCCTCCCCCAACGCACGCATTTGCATTCGACCAACGCCTTTTTCCAAGAGGGAGCCGCAAGTCACGCGTAGTGCACCACCACCAGCTCCATATACTCACCCACCGACCGGCGTTTATCCTCGACTATCGCAGAGTCTTGCCTCTCCTCAAACCCGCTTTGAAACACTTCATCCCGCTGCCTGGCCTCGTTCCATCTCACTTCTCCGTCCGAGGTCGAAGAGTTCGCGTCCAACCGCATTCACTCCCGTCGGCGCCCGCAGAGAGAGACATCAGAGTCGCTGTCGCATCGCGAGACAGTCGAGCCGCCACACACACACCATGGGCCGGCGAAAGATTGAGATCAAGGCCATCAAGGACGACAGGAATCGTTCAGTGTACGTGTCTCCCCGCCTGAGAGTCGTCGACAATGGCTTGCTCAACACCACAACGGGCTGTCCCACTGACATGATGATGCAGGACCTTTCTCAAGCGCAAGGGAGGTTTGTTCAAGAAGGCGCATGAGCTTTCCGTGCTTTGCTCTGTTGATGTCGCTGTCATCATCTTTGGCCACAATAAGAAGCTTTACGAGTTTTCGTCCGGCGATATCAACGAGACTATCGGCCGCTTCCAATATGTAAGGCTTTCCTGTTCGTTATGTCCTGTCCGAGCAGTGAAAGAGGTGGAATCGACATCATCGACATAATGAAGACGGTGGCGATTGACTCTGTCTCGTGATGTGACGAGGATTATCAACTGCTAGAGACCTCATATTGAACTGCAGCTGACATTCCCCACAGTATGGCGGCGCACACGAACACAAGGGACCCGAGGATTTCATGGGCAAGAAAGATGGCGACGAGGACGATGAAGACGAGGAAGTTATGGGATCACCTCCTCCAGGCTCCCATTCTCCTCCCGATCAGCTTATAAACGCCCCTCCACCCATCCAGAATCAGGCACCGTACCAACATATGCGACACCACACGCCCTCCGCGTCTCCCCCAATGCATGCGAATGGACTGCCTCAACAATTCCGTACTGCTTCACCACAACCTCCCATCTCCCGCCCACAGTCGAGGGCTGCTCAACCTCATATTCGCCGCACGAGCTCCAATCTGGCTCCTCCGCAACCGGGGCATGGTCAAGGAAGCTATGCGTACATGCCGAATCCGCCCATCTACAACCCCCAAGCCACTCCTGGAATGCGCCCTCAGCCGCCTCCTGGCCACCCATATCCTCCCCAGCACCAGTATACCCACCCCCCTCCACATGTGCAGCAACCTCACCCACAGCAGCACCCTCAGCATCCGCAACACCCACCTCATCCTCAGCAGCATCCACAACAACATCCCCAGCACCCTCAGCAACATCCTCAGCAACCTCAGCAGCCTCAACATCCTCAGCACCCGCAACAAATGCAGCATGGCCAGCACCCTCAACATCCCCAGCAGATGCAGCACGCCCAGCATTCTCAAGTCCAGCAGGCGTACGCACAGGATCAGAGGAGACAGTCGATGCCACCGAACTTCCCATCGCAGCAACAGGATAATCGACAAGGGTCGGCGCCAGTTCCATCGCCTCCGCAGCCTGAGCAGAACAATTTCCAAAGTCCTCCTCTGCCCCAGCCGAAGCCTCTTCCTGCCGCCGCCAAGAATCACAGCATTTTCACGCCAATCGACGACAGTCGCTCGCTACTTGCGCAGCATTGGGGAAGCTCGAGTACGGCTGAAGTGACTAGCAATCCTGCCGCAACAAAAACGGATGGAGGACCACGCTCGCAGTCGATTGATGTGGCGAGCATGAATAGGAGGCAAGCAAACGGTCGTTCATCTCCCAATACTCAACCCAGCGCGCCGCCACCACCACCTCTTGCACCCGCTCGAACTGCTTCTACATCTTCGGTTCCAACTATTGCTCCTCCAAGCCGGACAAATAGCATGCAATCGAAGCCTAGGCTCAAGGTGCAGATTCCGAGCGAGCATTCAGACAGCGGGGAGCAAACTGCAGATGGCTCGCCCAGGGATACGACCGCCGCTACTATGACGCCTGTTCGCAGCAATGGCGAGAACCACGGCTCTGGCGTCGTTCTGCCTCCGCCATCGCCAAGTGCCAGTGCTCTCCTGAGTGCCGGCGCAAGTGGCCCTCCGAACCCGTTTGCGCGTCCTGCTCCACCTCCGAATGGAAGCCAGAATTTCGCCGGCCGCAGCGATATGGAGACGCCCATATCTGCTCTCCCCAGCCGCTTCGTGGCCGACCAGCTTCTGCCTTCGCCATCGAGTTTCTACCCTGAGTGGTTTGGGAGATCGGACAACACCCTGCCCAGTCCACTTACGTTTCAAACACCAGTTGCTGCCAACGGGCCGAGCTTCAAGGAGGAGAACGACCCGGACCGCAAACGCAAGACGTCGGATGACTCCAACGGGTCTTCCAGCAAGAGGATCAAGGCTTAGGAATGATGTGCTTACATTACCTGACCAGGAGACAGAGGCTTTGTTTGAAGCAGTTCTTGTGCTTGATTCCTCGCGCAACACTTTGGTCATCTCTCATCCTTCTCTTCCACATCTGCCATGCTCAGTCGCACCGTCCTCAGGTGCGCGGCAAGGCCGACGGCTTTGTTGAGGCCCCTTGGACCTCATGGCGCTCCTCTTCAGCCCCCGCGACTCATCGCTCTTCAATAACCCGTAAACATTCCACAAAATTCTACTTGCTACCCGAAAAGCTTCTAAAGAGCTGCCGATAATGTCCGGTTGCTGGCGTCCACAATGGCATCCTTCGCTTGGCCATACTCACGTCAATAGTTGAGAGTTATATTTTCGATTCATCACTTCATTCAGCTCCCTTTGATTTCAATGGATACCCGCAAAGATTGCCCAGACTTTGCTCTGTTATACTAAAGTTTGATTTTCTTTTTCGCATGATTTGCTTCAGGCCAGCAAGGCTGATAACTAGGGGATTTGGAGTTTTTCTTTTCATGGCGGAGAGAGGCTGCCGTCACAAGTTTGCTTTGGCTTTTTGCTTGTGAATACGACAGGTTGCGGCTGGGAAATCTTTTGACCGGCTGTGAAATCAATGGTTGATAGCGACAGTATCTAGTGCGTCAATGATAGCTATATGACTTTTGCATTATATCACATGATCTCTGTAGCCTTGTGATGCTTGTCTCATTGCGTTCACCGGCACTCTGTGACCGCAACTTTGTGGTTGCGCATCGGGATATACCGCAATGACACCACCCACCGTAGTCTTTCAATCGCACATCTTTTTGTTTGCACGGCGACCTTGCTGCCTGACCTGACTGGACGGCTCGTGTATTCAAGCCTAAAACCGATCTGACCGCGAGGTCTGAAGGCGCAGCACACAGCACAGCTCTTTAGCCTCGCGCTCGCTCGCGTCAACTCCATCCCATTTTAGCTCCCCGCCGCGCCCCAAGCTCAACCTTTGACCTCCGTCATTATAACTGGACCGGAGCCGCAACCCAACCCAAACCTTCAGCCTTGCTTTGGACAACTCTCAGTTCTGCTCTCGCCCTCACATCCTCGAGTTGAAAAGACGGGAGCTTTGATATTCTAGGATTCGACTATGGCATACAACAAAGGCTACAACCCTGACGCGCTGCCCGCGCACGCGGAGCCTGAGCAGGTATACCAACTCCCCCATCCTGCCCCCCATTCCAATAGAATAAAATCACAGAAACTGATACTAAACTACCTATCCATGATCAGGCAGCACAAATGCTAGGCTCAGGCTCATCCCCCTCCTCCTCCCAGCAAACCGTCCCTGGCGCAAGTCGTCCGCACGCAAACTCGCGGCCAGAGCAATCGAGTTATTATAACAAGCCGCCGCCGCCAGCGCCGCAGAACCTACGGCCGGGGGACGATTCGTATCATCGTAACTCGTACGGGAGCGGAAGCAGCAGCAGACCTTCTCCGACGCCTGTGAATGCGGGGGATAGGCCTCGTTATGAGGAGAGGGAGTCGGAGTATGGGCGGAGACAGCGGTATGAGGATAGAACGCAGCAGCAGAGGAGAGATGATTATCCACCACCGAGACGAGATGATTACCCCCCTCCGTCACGAAGAGACGACTACCCACCCCCTCAACCCCCCTCCCGCTACGACGACCGCCCCCCTCCCTCTTCCGCTCATCCTCCTCAACGCCGCGACGACTACCCACCCCGCCGCGACGACTACCCCACCAACAACAGCAGCGGAGGCTACGGTAGCCCACCCCCGCAAAACTACGGCTTTGGAAGTCTAGACGCCAGACCGAGTGGACATTCGCGACCGCCGGTTCAGAGACCGCCTGCTACGCCTGCGCCGGGGAGGGGGGATGAGGGGAATAGGGAGAGAGATAGGGAGAGGGAGGCGCTTTGGCCTATCTTTAGGGCTGTGGATAAGGATGGTGAGTTTGGTGTTTTTGTTTTGGGGGGGTGGGAGTTTTGGTTTGGGGGAGAGAGAAAGAAGATGACTCAGGAGATCGAATTGCGAGAAGATGGCTTTTTTGCAAATCAGTCTGCAGATTTCATGTCGCTTTTGCTGGAGAAGATTGAATTCCAGGAAGAGAAATGCTGACTCTACTGGACTGACAGGAACGAACCAACTGTCCGAGAGTGAACTGAGAGCCGCGTTGGTGAATGGGGATTGGACGCCCTTTGATCCACATACGGTCAAGATGATGATCAGGTAAGAATGAAGAGGGCAATTGCATGCCCAAGAATTGGATTAAAGGAAGTACATGTTCTGACACTGCTTCTTAGAATGTTCGACACGGACCGCTCGGGCACGATATCCTTTGACGAATTCTGGTATGTTTTCTTTCATCCCCCTCTTCCCAGGCCCTTTTGAACATTAAAACCACAAACCACGCTAACATCCCCTCCCCCAAAAGCGGTCTCTGGTCCTTCCTCTCCGCCTGGCGCACCCTCTTCGACCGCTTCGACGCCGACCGCAGCGGCAACATCTCGCTCTCCGAATTCAGCTCCGCCCTCGTCGCCTTCGGCTACCGGCTCTCTCCCTCCTTCGTCTCTTTGTTATTCTCGACTTACGATAGGAGAGGTGAGAGGGCGATTGGGTTCGATTTGTTTGTGCAGGCGTGTATTTCTTTGAAGAGGATGACGGATGTTTTTAAGCGGTATGATGAGGATCGGGATGGGTATATTACGTTGAGTTTGTGAGTTTTGCTGTTTTCTTATTACTTCCCCCTAACCGCTTCCCCTCATCACATCTCCTTTCTATCCCTGTTTCCCAATCCCCTTCTCCCAACCCTCCCAACTTTCTCTATACCCCCAAGTCCTTTTCGGATTTAACAATAAAATTGGACACAGCTGACTAAACCTCTTCCCCGAAAAACAGCGAAGAGTTCCTCACAGGTGCGCAGCAGCTCTTCCTCTTCAACTCCATCTCCTCGGTCACTGATACGGGCCTTTACTAGAAATCCTCAAGCAGGCCGCTTGATAAACTCTGGGTGTTCCCCGTTTCCGTTTCCGTTTCCGTTGCTGTCCTCATTGCCGTCGCTCTTCCCTCCTTTTTCTTTTCTTTTGGGGTGGGGGGCGTGGAGAGTGGTTTGGGATGAGGGTTTGGGATGAGGGTTTGGGATGAGGGTTTGGGATGAGGGTTTGGGATGAGGGTTTGGAATGCGGGTTTTGGGAGAAAAGGTGGGGCGGTGGATGGGATTGGGAATGGAAACGGCAGGTCATGTTCTCACGGGGTCTGGCATGGATGGACGGGATGAACATGATAATGACTGTCTAGCTGGGAACTTGACCTAGCCGCGCAATTTGCTACAGCGAATTGGACTCTGACTGCGGCTGGAGGGACATATGAGAACACCACTGCTGGGGACCCTTCGGATTCAAGTAGATCTCAAAAGACGACAATGAATTTGAATATTTGAATTTGAAGCTCATAACTGATCCATTGACGCTACCTCTCCTGAGTAGATACTGTAGAAATTCTCCAAACCGAAAGTAGTTGAGTGTCCTGCTTTCGTGTTTTGCGAGGTCTTGACAGGCGATGATGAGTTTCTGTAATTCCACCTGTCGATTTGACAGCTTGCCCAAACCTGGAATTCTCGATTTAGCTTTTGGTACGCATCGACGAGATGTCTGGATGGTGCCTAAGAAGGAGGGTAAGCTCGGGAAGGTAATGATTTCCCACAATCTTACTTTTTCATGTTCGATGGTTTCAAGTTGCCGAAAGTCCTTGAGAAAGCCATCGGTAAGATAGGTACGCATGAATGTCTGAAAGAAAACAGTGCCTTGAACGCCTTGTGTGTATAACAGGGTAGAAATGCTGCCGTGGAACTCGTGACTGTCGAAATTTGAATACGCCGCTTGTGTCATCCTTTCCTTGTCTCTTTCTCTCCCATTCGCTGTATTAATTCTTTCTTTTCATGTCTTTCGTAATGTCTTGCCCTCCGTGAACGCTCCAAGAAAATTTAGGCAACTGTGTGCAAAGTGCCCAAGGAGGAGGTTGGGAGCGATCGTTACTTGATAGCTATCGATTGCCGATGGGACCATTTTTCGTATTTTGGATACGATTTTCGATGACACAGTCCAAATCCAACTCGTCTGAAATACGTGTCTGAGGAGGAAGCTTCGTGTTCTTCGTGTAGTATCAACATCATGCCACATTCCTGCAAATTGTTAATGAAGATGTTTTCACTGAGGGATCTTTCCATGGGCGTACAGTGTCCTCTCCATAGGGTATAGCTTGCATGACGAACAAACAATGCAGGTTGGGACTGGGATCACCATCTGTCGGAGTCTATGGGGTGATAGTTGCCAAGCTCCGAGGATACTGCGTGGTCACGTTGAGAGTGCAATAATGCAGTGGAAAAAGTGAGGTCTTTGAGAGAGCAAAGATGTGAAGATTGTGATATAAAGTGTGATCGTGTGCTGAATTGTGTGATGTAACTGTCTAGGAGTGCCAAATGCCGGAGATGGAATATATGCTCCAGATCACATGATGCCTGACTATGCACTCACGTGACTAGTCTCCGACACCATCCAAAATAGCGGCGCCGAAAGGTATCTTAGTAAAGTCGCCCGAATCAATGAGATAGTGAGCATGTTCGTCATGGCCAAGTAGGTAGGACTCTATTTTCTTTACAACGTATTCAACCTCGGTGTCTTCAGCTTCGTCGTCTTCGAGCTCGCCATCTTCGAGCTCGTCGTTTTCAGATTCACCGTCTCCAAGTTGGTTGTCGTCCAATTGATCCAAGCTACCAGAAGAAAACGGCTGAGTCGGACGTTCATATATCTTGCACCTTCTAAGATAAGCGTCACGTATCCTCATCACACCGGAATCTTCAATAGCAATCATCTCAGGACTGATCCCACCCTGGATGTTTTCAACCACATCAAAGACAAAGCTCCAGAATACCTTTGGCCCTAGCTTTGAAGCCCAGGACCACGAAGGCACGTCCGGTAAGCCATCTTCTAAGGTCCCGGTTTTCATCCATAACAGTTGTTGCGGAAGATCTGCAGTCCAAATGCCGAAACAATAATGGTCGCTCCGTGCAATTTGCATCTCAGATGCAAGCCCTTCAAGCGCAACGAGCAAGTCTCTTTTGAATGTCAACTTCGCCCGTGAATAGGACCAAAGCAGTTGAGTCCAATCTGCGTACGGAGTCAAATATGTTGAGCTATGCGCTCCCCGAGTTCATGTTGCTTGCACTTCCAACTTACTCCTCCTTCTGTAAAATGAGCAGTTCGTCTGGAGAGGCGCCATTCCTGGAAAGACCAACACCTTCTCACAAGGTGACCGTGTTCCGGAGAAGAACTGAACATCTGACGCATGTAGAAGCAGCCTCCTGGTGAAACATCCTCGAACTTGGCAAAATAAGGGATGGGCTCGGAAGGGCGCTCATGACCTTTTGAGATAAAGCAACCAACGGTAGAGTCTTTGGCTCCCGATGCTGCAATGGTAAGAATGGATCTCTCGTAGACTTTGCCCATTTGCTTGGCCTCTTTCATCCAGTCCTTCTCGTCATCCTGGACAATACATAGAGAATCAATCCAAAGATATTTGATGCCGATCCCGCGGGTCACGGTCACGGCATCTTGGAAAGTCTTGGGGAAGCCCCCGGAAGTCAATACCGCGGACGTGGTCTGCAAGTGCCTGCTTGGTTGTCTGTATGGGCCGTTTATCCGGACTGCCCCAGCAGTGACTTAAAGCACAGTATTGGCCGTGAGAGCCTTCTGTTCCCAACACTCGAACGTGAGAAGAGTTTCTATCACCAACATCGACGACCCGGCTCGGAAGAGCTGGATCGTCATATTCACTGATGACTACACCAGATATAGTGCTCCTGCATGCTTCGTGTTCTGAGCGGCATACTCTCAGCCAAGATTCAATAACAGATATTGTTGAGGCTGGATCACAGGTCGGTGAAACGTGGAAGACAATCCCAGAGGCTGGACTTGCTATTACACCTAGTCGTTAGGTAGAGAGCACTGGACCAGCGGGGTATGGGCTATATAACATACTTTCATTCGCCCATAGAATTACATCGAAGGCGAAACTGCAACCCTTCGCGTAACCATTCGAATCCCAATCTGGAGGAGGCATATAGAATCTGCATCCAGATTGCCCACCCCAATACTCAATTCTACCCAAAGACTCTGGCGAAGAAGTAAGTATCTCCCCAACACTAAGAGGTATATCTCGCTCAAAGGTCGTCCAGACTATATTTCCGACACAAGATACAAGATACTTGCATAGACGACAAGTCCGGGCTGATTCGAGGAGATCCGCAGCTTCTGAGTGGTATTCGGCCGGGTTTATCACGGAGCGAGTCGACAAGTTTCGAGCAAGGCGGTCACAGGCTGCGCAGAGGGTCATAGTTAAACCATAGTAAAGATTTGGGAAGTTCGAGGAAGAGTGTCGTTAAGACGTGAAGTCGTGGAAGATTCAGGTGGAGGATGATGTCCAGGTCAGGACAGGATTAGGCAACAGCCAGAGCTGGAAGTGCTTTTTTCAACTCCAGCCTTCCGACTTTGTGTAACCTTTCCTCGTGTTTCTAAGGTATCTTTACGCGAGGAAACGAATGGAATCTGATTACTCTCAGATCATTTAAGAAATAAGAAATATATCATACCTACCTACCTATTGAAGGCCTTTTGCTGGGGAGGCAAAGGCACGTTTCGGAGAATGGCGTCGACGGACTGGGGATAGTTGGCCGCAAGTATATATCCCAGAAATTCTTTGTTGTAGAAGGAACGAGAGTCCTCCGGTCGATTCGCAGGGATTCTTCTGGTAGGTCATACCCCCAGCGGAGGTGATGTCTCCAATAGCATGATGTATGAAACCACCTTGTTGGCTTCGGTCTCAATGAAGATGGTCGTATGATATCTTGTTCCCTGCATATCTGGGTCCTGGAGAGCAAGGCTGAACCGCAATTTCCAAACGCCGTAGTAGCCAGAGCTGCTAGACATGATGCAACGGAGCTAACGGATAGTTGACAAGGGGCAATGTTCGAAGACTGAGACTGGATGTAGGCAAGGCAACGATTGAGCCTGAAAAGAATGCTAACGCGTGCAAATGACGAGGAAGATGAAGATAGATGAAAACGCTTGGCAACACTACTGGTTGACTTGAAGGTTAGAATGAAAAGGCAGTAGGGCCAACGCGTTTGAAGTCGGACTTCAGAATCAGTTGCGCTATGTTTAACGGACAACCTAGGCGCTTGCAGCGAAGCCTATCCGAATGATTGGAAGTTTTTCGCAACGCATGTTAGCATATTCCTCAATTCGGACGTGGAGGAGCTGACCAGGCGGTAGGTGAGACGACGAGGCGTCAAGCGCGCAGTACGACTGAGTGAGTCGTTAGTCGCCTACTGATTCTTCGCGATTTTCAAGAGATGGAATTTGTGGAGATTCCGAATACCAGATAGTTCCAGGTCGGAATGCGGCGCAAGGCGTAACCTCGAGATTAGCATATAGGGTCACGTGGATAGCACGTGATGCACCACCAGGCTTGCTGTTGGTCGTCAACCACCACGCAACCAGTTCATAGATACATCATCGTCTATCAATCTCGACATATATCCACCAATTTCTCATATGCCCTTTGCATGTTGTGATACAAGGTAAGGTATTACCGTGGGGTGAGGACCAGCAAAGCCCATCCGCTACTTCGCGTCTAATAGACGCAACACCACGTCCATAAACCACCTGCATGAGCCACAAATGCCTAGCTGGAGCAAAGTTTCAGCCTTGAGTTCCGCAAGTGAAGATGACCTAGACTGATACTTGCAAGCTCAGTCCACGCGTTCAGCTGGTAAGCCGGGGCCAGGCGATGGTTCTAGGGAGATTTACCGACAACCCCCCAACCACAAGATCAGGTGGATATTCGGCGAATCATGTCTCCTCGGGCGGATTATGATCCAGTAATCCAAAGCCAAATTCGAAATCAAAAACGTTTTTCTGAATTACTGATTCTAGTAGTATTACTCTCCATTCCCCAGACCTAAATCGCCTCCTACTCCATACTGAAGATCCTCCACATATCACCTCCGCCACAACATCTCCAAATTCAGAGGAAAACAAAGGCAAATAGAAAAAGGAAAGATTAAGAGATACACCCGTCCAAAAGAACAGGTACAGTTTGGTATCATGTGGTGAGGTAGAAGCCTTTTAGGAGAAATGTACAGCAGGCTTCCAGAAAGTAAAGAGTGCAAAACAGTCGAGATTTGTGGGGTGGCCGGACCGCGACTCAGTCGAAGGTGAAAGAGAAGTGGTCGGCCGGGTATATCTGAAGCAGATCTTCAGGGAGGAAAATTAAAGGGCCGAAGGGAAAGGGTGGCCTGTAGTGAGAAGTGGAAGGGTTGGGTATATAAAGGTATATAGAGAGAAAGAGCTGGAGGCCAGGTGTGGCAATGCGGGAATGCGGTTGTGCTACACGACGAGGGGTTAGAGCTATTCACGACATACCGGGAAGGAAGGGAAGATCTTACAAAGCGTCTAAGCTTTCGGCGCAGCAGAGGCAGAAAGACTAGTCTGCGACTCCATGTTTCCTGCAAAAAGTCAGACAAAAGATCCAGACACGCTCCGTCCAATATCCTACCTGTGAGTTCGGCCACACGAGCCTTGATCCGGGCAACGCGCGCCTCAATCGTCTCCTCACCGCTAGTCTCCCCATCGTCAGTCTTGTTGCCTCCACTCTCACTACGATGGCGTTGCCTCAACGCTTGGTCTTCGTAACCCATCCGTGCCGCGCGCTCGGCTGCGTTCTTTCGGATCTGTGCCCAGCGTTCGGTGTTTGGTTCTGCGGGACTTACGACTTCTGGCTTGCTTGATGCACGTGGAGTAGTGTCCGAGTCGAACGAGGAGGCGTAAGCGTTTGCAGTGCCCGGTGGGGACTTCTGGGACGAAGATGCCGGCATTGCTGGAGACTTCATCCTGGGTTCGGGGGATGGGGAGGGAGCGCGCTCGGATGCAGGTGGTGAGTCTTCTGGGACGAACACTGGCTGGTCTTCCAGTGGGCCTTCGGCGAAACGAGAGAACTCCCTGTTGGCCTCTTGCTGCTCGATCGTTCCAACCGTGCTTGGGCGGTCGTCCTGGTGGTGGTGTCCATTGGTGTACGACAAGTATGTCTGATCGGCGTGATTTGGCGTGTCTACTGCCATGTCGAGAGTTGGTTCGGCTGCGGCGGGCTCGTCCTTCATGGGCTCGCTTTCCACAGCTGGTGCGGGCGCCGGCGTCTCGGACCGAGCGGACTCTGGGACTTTCTTCCTCAACAGCGACAGACGACGTTCGGGCTTGGTGCTTGGAACCTGGAGACCAGAACTCGCGCTTGGAGGGGCCTTGCTCGAGCGATCTGCTTTGTCCTTCTTGGCAAAGAGCTTCTTGAAGCCACCACCTCCACCTTGAGCCTTCTTGATCTTCTTAGCCTCCTTCGTGTCCTTGGTAGGTGCGGGTTCCGCGTCGGGCATGGTGGGTTCAGGAGCGGCGGTCTCAGGCGACTCTGGGTACTCCTGCTCGACCGACGAATCCCGTTGTGGAACAGGAACAGGCTTCCTAAGGGCGGGATGCTGTTCGCTGTTGTCAATAGGAGGCTTCTCATCATACGCATCAGCGGGCAATGGAACCTTGGCGACTGGGGTTGGCGATCCGGGGGAGGAGACATCTGCCACTGGTGTAGGAGGCACTGGCGCTGGAGGAGTGACTGGGTTCGCCTTTGGAGGCTCGGGAGCTGCTTCACTCGGAGGCAGCGCTGGAAGTTCGCCGTTAGATAATTTTCTGGACATGGGAGTAGACGGGGACAAGTGGGCAGAGCTGCCGTTCATGCCAGGCTCTGGAACCGGTTTACCGGTTCCTGCTGTCTTGTTATTCATGTATTGCGCACGAATGGTACCTTTGTCAAACTCTTTGGCCCATTTCATCGCCGGCTCAGCCTCGCTCATGATCATTGGTTGGAGGGTCATGACACTGTTGGTCTTCATTGAAGCGGCCTCATCCATGCGGGCCCTGCGAGCGTTGGCATCCTCGACCTTTACATCTTTGCGCTTCAGCTGGGCCGCTGCAGCCTGGATCCTCGCATGCTGATCGGAACCGATGCCTGAGCGACTCGCCGGGGTACTCGACGTGTCCCTGTGGTAAGGCTCTTTGACAGAAGCTGCCTTCTTCTTCTGCTTGACAGTCTTGCTCTTGTTACGACCGCGCCTCGTGAAGCTGAAGCGACTCTTCTTCTCGGCAATGTAGACGCCTTCATCCTGTCCAGGAGATGCACCCTTGACTTGCTCTTCGACAACCAGCCAGCTCGCGCCAGCAACGGTCGTTTCGATCAGCGCACAGCGTCCAAAGGCGGCCTTGCGCTCGGGAGTCTCCTCGGCGGCAAGGCTGGTCATCCACACCCACCAGAAAGTCTCGTCCAAGTCGAAACGAGTGACGCTTGCGAGCTCTCCGGGTTCTAGATTGTCGTCTGAAAAATCGTTAGGTCGAACGTGAGATTGAGAACTTTGCGCTCTTTCTCCGATAGCGGGCAGCATCTTGTCAGGTGGGAGAAGGACGGGCAAAGTAGCAGCAGTGGAGGATTCGTTCTCAGGGAAACCCGTCGACAGGAAGTCCGCCCAGGATGGTGTTGTCGGCCGACCGAAGTCGTCGGCCATTGACTCTGCACCAGTTCTCATACCTGAATTGCGACCAGCCTGACCCGGTGTGTTTTCTGGAATCGCGGAGCCACCTGACATGTTCCCGAAGCCCATATCTTCGAAACGAGACCAGGATGCATCTTGGACACCATTGCCACCTGCGGGCTCTTCGGTCGTGACAGAAGACGGATGTGCGTTGATAGCGGAGATACTCTTCAGCACGCGTCGGCATTCGTCGGTCAGCGCCTTCACCGGGTCCTCGAATTGAGAATATTCTTGAAGCGCTCGGTCGTCATCTCGGTACTCGAAGTTCTTGGCCCTTCGCAGAAGTGCGAATGGAGTGGGAGAGACGGCTTTGACGATCATGACAACCCGAGTAGTCGAGTTCTGCATCAGCGTTGGAGCCTCTGGTGGGTATTCGGTTTGAGAGAGGAGCGATTGGAGGGAGCGAGGAATAGCGGAGATCCCGTTCACACCGGTGACAGAATCTGGCGACAAGGAGCGAAGATAGGCAAAGAAAAGATGGCTCGTGGCATCGGCAGCCCTACACACGGTTAGCAAATGTGGGTTGTCCTAGAGGTCAGCAGACTCACTTTGCCCAAGACTTGTAGCCACCGTCAAATCCAGTGCCGTTGTCCGAGTGCTCGAAAGCCCACCAGCCAGCCATCCTGGACAGCTTGCGGCCACCGAGGCCATTGGTCCTGCCACGGGCAGCCACAGCAGCCAAGAGGTCGAAGAAGTCGAATATGATCTGTTTGCGTGCGGTGGAGTCTACGCTCAAGGGAATGAAGGTATCAAAGGCGTGCCTGGCCATGTTGGAATCCAGTTCTCCAATACGGAAGAGCTCGTAGGCATCCCAGGTGACCACTCCGCCAGGGAGTCTGCTCCAGCACCACTTCATAATGCTGCACAAGTCGATCGGCTCTGTCAGGCGCAGCTCCTGCTGCAGGCCACGGCCATAGTGACGGTCGCCAGTCTCGTACAGGGAACGGAAGTAGTTGCGAACGAAGCTGCGCGAGGCGGAGGCGTCTGAGCCAGGACGGAAGGGTAAAAGAAGGAAAGGTGTGTCGAGAGCTGTCCGTCATGTCAGTGTGGCCCTCTGAATGCCCTGCACGCGACCAGATTCGGTGCTGCTACTCACCTCGCGACTTCATCTCTTGGGTGCACTCATGGACAAGCTCTTGGATCTCCTCTGGTGCGACATCCTTGCGCGACCATGCATCCTCCCATTTGAGCTTTCGTGGTGCAACAGGACCGCCGTTGTCTTGTGCGGCACCTTTCTTCGCTTTGGACGCGGCCTTGCTGTCCTTGTTGCCAAAGACCCTCGAAAAGAACGGCATTGTGCAGAACGAGTGTGGTGGGTTGGGGTGACGTGGGATTGTTTACGCGGAGGCGAGGTAGATGGGCGGTGGAGTTGAAATCGGTTGACGTCGAATTTGCGCGCCGGACATGGAAATGGTGGCTACCAATTGATGAAACAAGACAGAGATGGCAGAATATCTATCGCTTAAAATAGGATATTCATGCCCACTCAAGCTCGAGCTGTGGGGGCAAGGATTGTGGAGAGTCGGGGAACGACAGAGCGTGAGAGCGTGCGGTGCGGTGCGCGTCGCGCTGCGAGGAAGCGGTGCGGTGCTGCACAGCTGCAGGCGGGCGGATGGGTCGACGAGTTGCCGCTTTGGGGCAATTGGCGACGACAAAGGTGAAGAGGACGGGCGGAGGAGTCGAGTCGCAGAGGAATCGGAGAAAGTGCCTGAGGCCAGGCGGTGCGAGGTGGAGAAGATGAAGTTGAGCGAGATGAAACTTCTGGTTGCCCCTTAGCATGGAAGTTAGGTTGTGACTTGTGCAGGGGTTGTGCTGGACGTGGAGGGAGGACCGTCGCTCGCTACTGGGGCCACGAATAATGAGACGCGGAACAGCACACCACACAGAAGCATATAAATCAAGATTTGAACTCTCTTTGAATGGCCAAGTCACAGTCTGAATGCAGACACCATCGCACAAGTACCACCTGTCTGCCACCGCCCTCTCTGCCTCGTTGCTTCATCAACTCTGACATGTTCCGCACGATTGCACAAGACAACAACCACAGCTGTCAGGTCCCTGAGCGCTGCAGAACGGTCGTGACTTCGCGACGTGCTAACCGCCTTGAGTTCGTGACAGTGACAAAGGCGTCGACGGCCGCTAACTTAACCTCCCGGATGCACATCAGTTGCCGACTCTACGCCCGATTGGGGTGGAGGGTAAGCCACATCACTTTCCGATATGAACGCCTTCAGACCTGCCAAACTTCAGACTCGCAGAGAGAACGACTTCATCTGGAGTACCAAGCACCAACAACATCCCGAGCCGACATCAAACCTACAAAGGCACCCCTGGCCTGCGAGCACCTCGGGCAAAGCAACGAGGCTCGGGACGGCTGAAGAACAACGAGAACAAAGCTCCCCGTACTTTGGTCCGATCCGATCTTGGCCTGATCGCGCCGCCGTTTTCATCAGGGTTCGCGAGATCCAGAACCTTATGAAGACCTCCTCTGCTTCCAAATTCTCAACTCTCTTCAAGATTCAGGAGAGAAGATGGCTCTCGGGAGACCCGAGCTTCGTGAAATAACTTCCGAAGCATCGCTCGAGTCGTTCCGGAGAGATGCAAGGCCAAGTTCCCGCTCTCAAGGCTCATGCGTTATGCTATATCCAGGTAGGCTATGGGGAATAAACCTCAACCTATAAGATTTATACTTCATGAAACGAGGGACACGGTTAATTCTGACACCTCGGCACCACTTGCGCCTATGCCTCATCCCTCTTGTCTTCGTTGGAGTTGAAACGTGGAGCGCGTTGGGGCACGTGACAGCGCGTTGGAGAAATGGTCGTGAGCGACTCGTGATGTCATCCATTTTCGAGTCTTCAGCTTTGTAAATCCTGAGCTTTGTTTCAATTCCATATAATATTTCATTGAATCGACCTGCCACGAGTCTTCGTAAAGTCTTAACATATATTCATTTTCCTGCAAAAGCTCATTGCAAACACGACGGGATGGTCAAAGACAAGGAAACAGTCATCGAGTACGTTTTAATTATCGAGAATATGTCTCTTATAGCGGATGTCTAATCCGAAGTAGGGAGTTCAACGAGCTTGTCAACATGACTCCAGATGAACTGAAAGACTGGCTCGGTAGTGACGAGTCTACGGGTTCAGGCTGGAGTAAGGACGATGGGTCCGGCGAGACCATTGGACATGAAAGGTGGGTCTAGGACACGATCTTGAGATCTTTTCTACAGTCGTAGAAAATCGTTTCTCTCTTTCATGGTCAATCCGAGCCTTACCAATTGATTTTCTCAGTGGCCGCAAGATCATCAAAATCCTCGAGAAGAATCCCAAGAAGGACCCTGAGCAGTACGAAAAAGAAGACATCGACCACATGCGGAAAGTTGTAGCTTACTGCAAGCGCCATTTGGCGCAAGAAGAGAAGGCTAAGCAGGATACGAACAGCAAGAGCTACAAGAGTTTGAAGAACTGGGGACATGATGCACAGAAGGCATAGGGTAATGCAGGTATCTTCTGGAGTTGAAAAGGGATTTGAACATCACAAAAGCCTTGAGCTTGCTTGCTTTATGGAAGTCGAGAAACAGCAGCAGAATTTTTCTGTAATTGCCTACACAAGGCGCCTCGTAGTCTTCCGCCGTTGGAGGATTCGGAGCAATGAAGTCTACTTCCAATCGCATCTCTCATGACCCATAGGCTTGTATTAGATGCGACCTGAGAATGGAGTGATCAGATCGAAAGAACCATTTGAAGAGTATTCTCGTACCTGTCTCTTTAGGATTTAAAGTATGTTTCCAAAAGAACTTGTGCTTCTACAGAAAAATCCCACCTCGTCGCGTCAGGGTGCGTGGGTGCTTCAACCTGACTGACAGGGCTGGGCGCGTGCGCAGGGGGTAGAAGCTTAGACCATGTCCCGAAAGACCCTTGATCTCCTCCGTCATCCCCCACACTTTCATCAGCCTTCCGAAACAACCCATGCTCCACCAGCCGCGACTCCGCGTGTGACAAGGTCAAAGACGACAGCGTGAAGATATACAGCTTCACTTACCACAACGCCATATTTGACAGCTTCCACCAATCCACGCGACCGCCTCGATCCATTTTCCAGACCACCGAACGCAGCTCCAACCCCTAGCATCTTCTCCAACAACGTAAACAAACGTCACATCAGAACTAGTATCACAATGGCCGACCTCCAAGAATGGGACAAATCCTCCCAGCTCTATCTCTTCACGTCGCTCACGGCTGGTTCGTCGCACATCATCACAGCCACGTCGCGCATCGAGACCATTCTCAAAGCGAACCGCCTGCCTTTCACCTACGTCGACACCGCCACAGATGAGAGCGCAAAGAAGCTGTTTCAGCGGAGGGCACGAGGAAAGAAGCTGCCTTTGCTTGTGAAGGAAGGATATATTATCGGGGTGAGTTATATGTCTACCCACAAAGAAAGGCAAACAACGCGCCGCGCGATTGGACTTGTACCGTCGAGCAATTGGCTTACAACTACTGGTATGGATGGCTAATGTATATGCTCTCGTACAGGATCTGGATGAGATTGAGGAAGCCAATGAATTCGGCGAGCTCAAAGAAATGGTTGGACCTCTGCCACCACCCGCCGCGACGTCCATCACGACCGCACCCGCCAAAGCTCCCGTCAAATCCTCCGCCAAACCTACGACTTCGACCAGTGCGTCTCCAGTATCCTCGAGCACCGCATCTGCGCCGGAAACTGCGAAAAAAGAAAACCAGAATCCGATAAGCTTGACGATGCGACAACTCGGCTCTGAAGTGGCGGCGAAAGCCAAGGACATGAAGACTTCAGGCGTTCGAGGAGCTGTCCCAGCACCGATCTCGAAGCTGGTAGCGAAGGAAGAGCCCAAGCCTCAGGTCGCAGCGCCAGACACAACCATCGATCCCAAACCCACATCCGAGTCTGCATCCGAGCCTACGACGACCAGCTCTGAGGAAGAGAAGACTGCAGAGTCCCAGTCAACCACACAGCCTACGCCAGTATCCTCTGTGCCAGACAAGCCTACAGAACCGGAGTCCAAGCCCTCGCCGGCCGAACTGACAACCTCCCTCGCCGATACAAAGCTGGACGACGCAGCGCCAATGACTTCCTCTCGCGTCTTGTCCGCTGATGAGGGAACAGTGAAGGATGTGGAGCAGACGGAAGCTATCCCAGAAGACCCAGTGAAAGAAGAGACGGAAGCTGTGAACACACCAAAGACGAAGCCGGCAGCAGAGGACGCAGCTCCCGTGCAAGACGCTCCTCTAGAGGCGGTGGAGTCAGCAAACGATGGCAAGCCCACGACCGGGACTGAACCCAAACCGAGCAAAGACATTAACCCCACTGCCGCAACAGCATCCAACTCCTCATGGACAAGTACCACCCACGACTCGTTCGACGACGACGACATTACAGACGAAGAAGAAGGAGCAGGCGAAGGCAACACCAGCACCCTCAGCCACATCAGCGCCTGGGGACCCCCTCGCGTCGCATCCAAAGGCCCAACCGGTAAATTATCGCCCGAGGAGACTGATACTGCCGACGAGCCGGAAACGGCTGAAGAGGAATCTTCCAGCCCTAGCGATGGCGACGAGAAGCCTGATACTGATACCGATGCTAACAAACCTTCTTCGACACAGCAAAATCCCGCTCCTGCGGCCGAGGCTTCGGCTGCATCGTCTGCTAGGCAGGCCGTGGCGGAAGAGGACACCACCGCCGCGAACAACAGCGCGAAGGTGGAATCGGCGGTCACGAGACAAGAAGCCACGGCTACGGAGAAGGAAACATCAGCAGAGAAAGACGAGAATGATAAAGAGGAATTGCAGGAACAGCGTAAGACGCATGCGAAGGATATGGGTGTTGAGGCGGGCAAGTTGGAGGAGATTGTGGCGAGAACTACGGATGTTAGGGAGGCGAAGGATAGGGATGCTAGTAGAGATGTTGAGGAGGCGGAGGCGGCTGGGAAGGGGGAGAAGGCTGTGGGGTGAGAAGTGAAGAGCTTTTCTCTTTGCTTTCTGGGTTGTTTCGGGTGGGGAAGGGGAGGGCATGGAAGGCGAGTAATGTGTCACACTACTTGCAATCTGGAACTGAATCCGGAATCGAGACTGGAACTGGAATAGGCGAAACTGAAGAGCGTGTTTTCGGACTAGCTAATGGATTGATTTCGGACGAGTGTAGGTTGAGCTGCGTTATAGCGTGTCCTGTTTAGTTTGCTTGGGTACCCAGGTAGGTACCGCACCTATCTTACTGTGTAGGCAAATGGAAAGCCGATTGGAAGATGAGCAGAACTTATAACCAAGGATTTACACTTCAATGCTGCACGGTGTTCTCCGAAGACGTCAATGTACACATATTCCGTCCAGATTTGTTGGACATGAAGTTGGATTCTACCTATTTTACGTTGCGAAAGTTGAAGTTGTGGAGTCACTGACTTTGGGCTCGAGTCGGAGACGAACAACAATTGAGACGCTCTTTAGGCCTTAAATTGCTTGCTGGGGGGTTTTTAATTGTACAGGCAGTGCGAACATTATGGACAAGATAGTGGGGTTGTCGAATCTGTTTTGGACAAAGCCTGTGGGGATTTGAAGCATCTTGGTCCCAATCCTTTGAAAGTTGTACTTTGGCGAGATTTCTCCTCCTATCACGCCACAAACGCTCCGCGGATGGCATCAAGACTGGGATAACTTACACAATTCAAGGGTAATCGACTATAAAACCAAGAAGATCGTGAAAGGGGTTGCAAGACTTACGTTTCCTGCGCCGACTCGGAGCGATAGTATATCTGGGGCCCGCTAAAAGTTGAGAAAAGGGGCTCTCTACCTTGAACCTGCATCGTACTTGAAGAGCTCCCACTAATTATTCACGATGCGGCCGAGGCGATCACTGGAAAAATTCGTCTTCGATACCTCTGGGTTGGTCGGTGTTTCATTGGGGAAGAGGATAAAAGTATAAAGGAGAAGGAGAAAAGCTGAAGCAGATGGAAGAGATGTACCGGTATACCAAAGTGACGAATATTGCAGCAGGACGGTCTGATCCTATTTCTGCCACACTTGGGAGAGGTACTGCTAAAGCTCCGCAACCGCAGCTCACAATCAGAGAAGTCGAACCTGTCATCAAGAGTTTGACGCGGAGGACCAGAGCATGGACATACCAGCAAATTGAATTGTCAACTTCTACCTGTATTTACAAAATTTCAGGTCTATTTCGAGGGTGGCGTCTTTAACCGTCAGGAAAAAATTCTCATCCTTTACGGCATCATGATTTCTGACAATCACGTTTTTTCTTTGCAGGAGGTCCTGTAGTGGAGGATCCACTTGATATTCCACCACAAATACCTACGAATCAACACCTCAAGAGAAGCTGACGAACGACGGAGACGCCCTCCTCGCTTCCTCGCTGTAACGCAGCATTTCCAGACCCGAGACTTCCGCCTCTCGGTATATCAATCACTACTGGGCCGTACCGACCACTCCTACCAGCCTTCCGGCAATCCCAATCACAGCGAGGCCTCAGAGCCTTTCCGGCATTGGACGAAGCGAACAGTAGAGCAGAGTTCCGTGCATTGCCTCTGCTGGATCCATCTACCCCGTGAGTGCAAAGCAGCACATCGAGGACCTGGGCTTCCGAGCTGCTAGTAGTCTTAGATGGGCTAGGAATGTCAGTCAGGATCTTCAACTTGGGTGTGGTAGAAATAGGAATATCAGCTGCGTTCGCTTGATATAAGATAAAGGGATTGGAAAAACCCAACACCTGCCAGACGTTTTTCAGTAGTAGCATCAGCCTCCGACCAGTAGTACCTCACCGCAAGAAAATCCCAGGAATATGTATGACAGACTGGAAGAGTTTGACACAGCGCGAGCACTGACGTTGGACGTAAAGACCCAACCGAGAAGAAAAGATCCAATTCCCAATTGAACTCACCTCACTCCCGCACATCCCCATATAAGCCCGCTAAAACATATCTCTTCCAACTGAAGCACGGTGGCGCAAGTCGTATTCCCTTCCACTTCCCACCACTGGGCAGTGGTGCTTCAGCCATGGGTTCGATTCCCAGCCCGACCGATCAATTTGCACAATTTATTCGAGTAGATGGGAGGAAGATGGGAGGATGGGGTGCTTAGGCCACCATTATAAAAGCCTACGGGAGGTGATGGCTCCAGTACAAGATCAATCCCCGACCGAACCCCCGACCGACCGATTTGAAAAACAGTTGCCCAGAGCCTGTTCTTAGCCACCCATCGATGGGTGGTTAAGTTTTGCTATTTTTAATTTTTAATTCTTGGGGGAGTGGGTAGGTATTGTGTCACGGAGCAGGGCGAGCGCGCTAGAACCAATCGAGTTGTATTGACATGAGATGTACGACGAGGCTCTATCTACGCTGGAGGGCGTGGAGGTGTAGGCCTGGCGTGATGACGTAAGGTCATCACGTGCCTAGCCACGTGATTATGGTGTCAGGGGTTGGTCCCGTGACAGTTGCCCCCCCCTAAAAAGCCGCGGAGCTCCGTCGACGCTATTATAAATTACTAGATTATCAACAAATGAAAAGAAGGGAGGTGTGAACTAAAGACGTCCCTCAAGGATCTAGACGAGAAGCAAAGCTACGTCTATCCTCGCGCCCTTGGGAAGCAAAGCTACAAAGGCGCGGAGCTGGGAAGCGATGCTACAGCCACGAGAGTTTATTCGATAGGGTGCTTAGCAAGCTCCGATTAAAAACTGCTTGCCAGATGTGCGGAGACGAAAGTAAGGTTAGGTCGATCTGGCCGTTCTCTGCAGGAGGTTCTCAGAACGATTCTCTCCATTAGTAACTTGCGCTTGATTTCCTCGTCTGACTCCGCTCCTCTGCACAGAACTAGGTATCGCAGCTAGAACCGTGCTATTGCTCAAAGGTTTTGGTCTGTGGTGAGAGGAGGTACCCATCGCCGTGGCCACCGGAAGGTCTTCAACGGACCCGGTTTATCCGGAGAGCGATGGTGAAAGTCCGCAATAGCGGCTGCACACCCTTTTAGGAGTGCTCCCGTTTTCCATTCTGCCTCTTGGGGCGTGGTTCCTTGCAGCTGGACTAAGTACTCGAGTTTAGGGCGTCCCTTCGCTCCCTGGTGGAACTGGGAGTCGAGAATCTCGTGGACTTCGAACTCGTCGATCTCGTCGTCCCCATGTTCGAGCGGGGCCACTTCCGGCACGGGTACCTGAGTCTGACCAGGCAGGGGGTCATTAGGCACGTAGGACAAGAGAGAAGGATGGAACACCGGATGGATATGACGGTCCCGGAGTCGTGGTGGCAGTTCGAGTTCGTAAGCGCGGCCCTGGCCAATGATCCGAGTTATTGGATAAGGGCCAATCCGCTTGTGATCCAGCTTCTTCATTTCCCGTTCCGTGCGGATGTTCCTAGCATCGAGCATAACCTGATCGCCGACCTTGTAGTCCGGGTGCGGTGCTCGTTTAGCGTCAGCGTGTTTCCGTTGGAACTCCTGAGCCCACTGAGTCTGCTCGCGGAGGTGCCTCCATAGATTTTCGAATCGAGACGCCGTTGCGTCAGCGATGGCCCAATCGGCTTTTTGCTTGACCGATGTCGGGATGGAATCTGGGCGAGGTTCGAGTCCCATCTTGGGCATGAATCCATAGATCGCGAAGAACGGAGAGACACCCGTAGTTTCGGAATCCTTGTTATTGGCGAAGAACTGGGCCGGGGCGAGAAGGTCCACCCAGTCGTCTTGGGCGTAATTTGTGAATGCTCGAATATATTGCTCAAGAAAGCCGTTGGCGTTCTCGGTCTGTCCATCGGTTTGAGGATGAAAAGCCGTAGAAAGCTGTGGCGTGATCCCGGTGCGAGCACAAAGCCGTTGCCAGAAATGAGAGACGAACTGGCGGCCTCGATCAGAAACGATGAAGTCTGGAAAACCCCAATCACGCCATACAGCGTCGCGGTAGGCCACGGCAACGTGGTCTGCTGTAATCCTTTCTAACGGGATGAACTTCCGATACTTAGTCAACCTATCCACTACCACGAGGATGTTGGAGAAAGTCTGTCCATTCCTGCGGCATTTAGGTAGTCCCACAATGAAGTCCATTGACAAGGAACGGAAAGGGCGTTCTGCAGGCGGGAGTGGATTGAGAAGACCCTGGTTCTTCAGACGGGAAGGTTTTGCCCGTAAACAGCAGTGGCAGTTCCGGACGTACCGTCGTATGTCCTGCACCATACTTGGCCAGAAGTAATGAGGTCGAATCAGGCCGTAAGTGCTGTGGTGACCCCCGTGTCCTGCGGGGTAAGAATCATGACCAAGCTGGATCACGCGGAGCCGTACTGCACCGACTGGTAGACAGAGGCGGCCGGAGATCCAGAGGCGGTTCTTATAGACCTCACAGGTAGCGAGCGAGAAACGGTAACCGGCTTTGATCAAGTTCTTTGGCATAACACGGACTCCTGATTGCTTGAGCTTGATAATCTGCTGGAGGTCGATATCGGAGGTGTAGAGCCGATCAATCTGATCGTCGAGTCTCTCCTGACCGTCGCTAACAGGGGGTGGTCCCTCGTCAACTTCCTCTTCCTTGATAAGATGGAGCGCGAGAGTCGCGGCGGGTCCCATGCCGGAAGATAGATGATGAGGCCGGAGGATCTGCTGCTCCTGATGAACGGCGCGATCGTCATGGCGATCGTGTGGGAGGTCTTGACTTCGACGAGTGAGACTATCTGGCTTTGTGCCCTCTTTCCCGGGTCGGTAGGTGATCTTGAAATTGAACTCAGCGAGGAACTCGGCCCAGCGAGCTTGGCGGCGATTGAGTCTTTTTGTGGTCATAAAGTACTCGAGATTCTTATGATCTGATAGCACATTGACGGGTGTATCGGTGTCCGTTCCTGCTAATTCCGGTCGCCACTCCTCAAAAGCCTTGACAATAGCTAGGAGTTCCTTATCGTAGATTTCGTAATTGCATTCCTGTGGTGACATTTTCTTGGAGAAGAATGCAATAGGGCGTAGGACGTTGTCAACCATCTGGGAGAGAACTCCGGCAACTATGAAATCAGAAGCATCGGTCTCCACCCAGGTCTCCTTAGTTGGATCGAAATGGACAAGGACATCGGCAGAGAGGAACGCCTTGATGAGAGCCCGAAAAGCCTCATCCGTGTCTGGAGTCCATACGAATTTCTCGAACTGCTTCTTGCAGAGGCTGGTGAGGGGCTTCGCGATCCGTGAGAACGCGTAGATGAACCGACGATAGAAATTGGCGAAGCCGAGGAAGGCTTGGACGTCTTTAAGGTTCCGGGGCGTTGGCCAGTCCTGGATAACCTCAACTTTCTCAGGATCCATGCGAATGCCCTCCGTTGTGACGATAAGGCCGAGGTACTTCACCTCCTTCACGTCGAATTCGCACTTTTTAATGTCCACAAACAGGCCAACACTGTGTAGACGCTGTAAGACTTGTCGGACGTGTGCGTGATGTGCATCGAGCGTTTCACTATAGATGAGCACATCATCGAGGTAAGCTGTTGCGAATTCATCCAGAAAGGCCTGAAGAGTCTCATTGATGAAGGCCTGAAAAGTCCCAGGCCCATTACAAACCCCGAATGGCATCACCGTGGATTCGAAAAGGCCGTACCGAGTACTGAAGGCTGTGAGGAACTGCGACTGGATATCCATCCGGATGCGATTGAATGCTGCTATCACATCAAGCTTCGTGAACCACTTCGATCGACATAAACGATCTAGTGTTTCCCGAATCAGGGGTATCGGATACCGGTTCTTGATGGTGATGGCGTTAAGAGCTCGGTAATCAACACATACGCGGATACCCCCTCCTGGTTTCTTCACGAGGATGAGTGGTGAGGCCACGGAGGAGGTGCTTGGCTGGATGAATCCATTTCGTAGATTATCATCGAGGAACTTCTTCACGGCGAGGAGCTCGTCCCGGGACATAGGATACGCTTTTTTGTAGGGAAGAGAAACCCCTTCGCGGAGATGGATCTTGTGATCACAGGCGCGGTGTGGAGGCAGAGCATCCGCGTTAGCCTTTGAGAAACACTGGAGTAGATCGTGAAGGTAAGGAGGCAATTTGTCGAGGATCTGGTTCTCCGAGAGCGGAGGTGTATCGCGTAGGTAATGCGCGACATCGTCGGCTCGTACCATGAGGAGATTCTCATCTGGTGTAGCCGTCTCGAGAGCGTCAAGATCCGTCGTCATGATACAGATCGCTTCCGTATTGGGCCTTTTTAGGGCAAGAGCGCACGCTGCTGCGGAGTACAGACGCACGGAAAGGCTTGGTTCTCGAACGGACTCCCGTACCGGTGGCAGCTTTGGAGGAGCACGGCAAGGCTTAGAAGGAAACCACGCCTTAAGATTCTTGATCGCCACCGATCCGGCTGCTGGGTGCAGGCACTTCTCTTGGCAATAGTCTGACTTGAACTTGACGATACCTTGGGCGAACCGTAGGCGGACGTCGTGTAGCACGTGCCAAGGGTATCCGAGGACTACATCGTAAGCTAGGCCAGGGACGACGAAGGCGAGTAGAGTCTCCGTGTGACCTCCCAAGGTTAGCTGTATCTCGGCCATGTGGGTGATGGCCACGCGCTTCGCACTATCATCGGCGAGACCCAGAGTTCGCGGCTGCTCGAGCGGAATCAGAGTCGCGCCTGAGAAGGAAGCAAATGTCTCTTTCATGAACGCAAGGGCAGTGCCTCCGGTGTCGAGGAAGGTTGCAGTCTGGTACGCCCCCTTTTTTGTATTGACGGCGCCGGGGAGGAGGAAACGATCAGCTGGGGCCTTATCATGTTCGAGTGAACACAATGAAAGCCGTAAAGGTGCACTAGTTTCCGGGCCCTGGGTGTGACTTATCCCAGGACACTGTCTTTTTCCGAATCTTGAGACTGCGTATCACCGAAACTCTCGCCATATAAGTCCTCATCCAACTCCTCATCTTCGAAGTTGTGCGGGTTGCGGAGGTCACGGTCGTCATCGTCAGCTTCAAGCTGTAGGGCACGGAGGCGGAGATTGACGGGCGCTGTGGCTCGGGACGCACGCCAGGTCTCGTACTCTGGCTGGCTGACCGGGCATAAGGTGGCGTCATTCTTGCGGTGACCTGAGTAACGGCAGCGGGCACATGTGTCTGACGATAGACGAGCGCGTTCTTCGGAACCTAGGGATCGCGGGGGGCCCTGAGGGAAGACTCTAGAGAAATATTCATTCATTGCCTCCTTTGTCCGTTGTCGAGGGAAAAGTGGCAGTGTGGTAGGTTCGGAGGAATTGCGTGGTGCGAAGCGTAGGTTCTCAGAGCGTGTGGACGGTCCGCGAGGGCTGGACTCGCGTCGATCGAGGCGCTGCTCAAAACGTCCTCGGCGGGAGCTCCGAGCGTTGTCTTGCGTGCCTCGTATGGCGCGGAGGTCGCGGATGCGGTTGTTATCGATCTCGACGCGGCGGATGGTGTCGACTAGGTCATGGAGCGTGTTGTACCGCGCTCCTCGAGGTAGTGCGTTGCACAGGCTGATATCGAGTTTGTTGAGGAGATCGAGACGAACCATATCGTCAGTGACACCAGCAAATGACCGGGCTGTATCGAGTGCTGTATAGAAGTCCTCAAAGGACTGTCCCGAGCTCTGCACCATACGTTGATAATCCGTATATGCGACTTCGGATTGATTCTTAGGAGCATATGCATCGTTGAGCTCCCTTAGCAGTTCTGTGAGAGAGCGAAACGGGATTGCACCGAGAAGTGCAGCGGGATTGAGAGGATTACGCTGGTTGAGTCGTGTGAAGATCTCATCTTCGGTGCAGCCGATGACGAAGTCGATTTGGTCCTCCTCGTCGGCGTCCTTGTAGTACTCGCGGAGGTGTTGGTTGACAAGCATAACCCACCGCGGAAAAACGCTCTTGTTCTTGAGAGAGAGAGCTGGGACTGGTGCGAGCCGACGACGGGGTTGTTGACGGAACGGAACCTCATCAAAGCGGCCAGACAGACCAAATCTACCGTTATCTGGTCGGTCCGGGAACCGATTGAGACCCACAGGGCTCAGACCACGTCGGAGCAGGTGGGGAGGAGCATCAGCTTCATCAGTTTGACGGTCGGAGGGACGTGTATCAGGAGTCTTGTTGCGGTTCACCGTCAGACGGTTGAGCTTTCGACGGAGCTCGCTGATCGTTTCATTGGCGTTCGAAATGTTAAGACAGTTGGCAGCTGCATCTTCTTGGTAGTCTTCGTTCGCGGCGCGTAGGATCTCATTCTGGGCACGCGCTG
>ML977212.1:0-62186 GCA_010015705.1 Aulographum hederae CBS 113979
ATGAATCAGATCTTCTCGTGTTATGATGTATCTCTCCCTTTTTCCACTGTGCTGTTCTTCCCAGCCTGCAATCTGCCCCTGGTATGGGGTATCTGGTATCATTCCGAGCTCCAGTCGCCGCCTCGAGTCTCGAGGTGCTCCACTTTCTGATCGCATGTGACGTCCAGGAAGGCTCGACATTCTCAGCAGAAGCATGCATTGTACAGCAGAGCGTGCATTAAATCAGGGAAGCATCTTCAATTGCCACTCCGCTTTGGCCTCCATTGGCTTTTCACTAGCAAATCTGCCTCCTGAACAGCTCGAGGCACTTTCATAGCTCAACTCCACTGGCCTCCTTCTATGGACATGTCGTGTTCCCTTGTGCCATGCTCGAAGTCTGCCCATTGCGCGCCGTGCCGTGACAGAGTCCCCTTTGCCCCTTTACGTTCGTCATTACTCCGGGTGCTATCTTTTATTGGACGGCAGATCAGGCACGAATGAGATCTCGACTCCTACCACAGGGGACGCGACAAATTTTCGGACACTTCAATCCGTTCAACAGGGCAAAGCTCCGTTATTCGCGATAATACGTATATCTTAGAGATCTCCGAGAGTAATTCGAGAGTCTCTTCTCTCCCAGATTTCCAATGGAGGGCTAAATACACGCGGGTGGAGTCGAGATTTTATTTGTCCTTACTTTGCTGTCCGACCAATTCTAAATATCTACTATGCCATAAACAATGCGACCATTCTCCAACAATGCTGTTTAAAACAGGAGAGACTCTTGAATTACTCCTAGGAGCTTCCAGTTTATACATATTTTCCTGGATGTTGGAACCTCCCTTTATTGAACTCGGTACAGTGTCCTGAGAACTACAGCACTCCCTATACTCCCGAGCGTCCTCATAGCAGCTACGATACAATTGGTTGTACATCTAATTCAGCTTAATTAATCGAGATTTTTCGAGACGCAGGCCATACTTCTCTTCCTCCTTCCGCCTCCGCTCGTACAAACAGATGCGTCACACATAGCAAGACTCGGAACCAATCAGGCCAGCAGTCTCCCTATTTCCATGTGGTCATAGTAGGCACACGCATTCGTCTGAGACTTCGATTTTTGAGAAGACTTCCACTATACCACCTAGCAATATTCGCAAGATCTTCAGTAGCCTGGGCTGGGAGTTGGATTATTCTCTTTCTTGAAAGCTTTGTAATCTCCCCTCGAAGACGTGACTTTCCAGGGCCGGTCATCTGACAAACTCTCGCACCCACTGCTTAATCACTTTCGCAGTCACGCCGTGATCCTACTGTGCGTAAATGGTACTGGAAATCGACCACGGTATTCTCGTTATGGCGTGTGTTCCTTCCTCTGCTTTGTTGATTTGTGCCAAGTCGTAGCCACCACCTAACCTGCTCCTGTACGCCATTGGCCATTGTATTTTGAAGCTTCCAGTATGGAGGTCAGGCTTGAAAGGGGATTCTGAGGTTAAACTTGTATTCAAATCCCCAAAAATCAACCGCGTGTTCAAAGACAATGGTGAGGGTTGCATGGGTCTGGATACCGTACCTCCATGATGGGCCGCTTGCTCGACAACGAGGAATCGCATGCAGTAGGTATGGTCCCCAATTGCCCCGCACTGCAATAAGCACTTCGCTATTCGACATGCGTGAGCTTTCCTCCGATCCTTCCTACTTCTACATTGTGTTGTGGAACAGGTCGGCCTTGCTCGTAAGAGGCAGAGGTCACAGAAATTGCAGCGGAAATTCAGTGTGGGGGTGCTCGCTCTGTACAGAGCTGAGAAATTGATTGTATTGATGCTATCTGAGCGGAGAGATGAGGGTGGGGTCCTCGCGAGCCTGGATTCACGTGATGTAGCCGATTTCGGCCATCTACGCGAGAGAGAGCGCTCTCTGCAACACATTATGGGTGGCAAATATATTCCTTGTATGTACTGCAAGTTGTAATCATTGGGGAGCTCAATTCCGTTGTTAACTCTCCACACATCTTGCAACCACACCTGGGCAGTTCTCTACTCAAAAGTACATGGTACTTCAAAAATATCACATTGGGAAAGTTGCAAGAGTTGGTCGCAAATTTTTTTCGGCCAGAAAAGGGAACCTTGACTGACCCTTTTGTGGGGGAAGAGGAAGATCGCAAATGAATTTATAGTTGTCCTGCTTTCCAGACTGGTCAACATCATCAAGCTACAATCAGGAATAGCGGAATATGATGAAAGTCAAAATATGCTCGGGCAAGACGGAGCTTCTCCAAACAAATCCCAGGCTCTTTCGTCTTCGACGAAATATTTAGGTCTCATATTTAGTGTCCTTTACGTCGAGTCCATATGTGTCGAGTCCACCTGTGTCGAGCCCAAATGCTGATATCCACAGGCAAGCTAGCGATGGGATCAGCACCAACAATGTTTTCTACCATTTGCAGGCTGCCTGCTGAGAGAATCGAATCGGAAAACATCTCTAAACTTGGTTGTTCCCTTCATGCATGCATGCATGTGTTGGAGACTAGTCACGTGTGTGATTAGTCAGGCATCATGTGATCTGGAGCATATATTCCAACTCCGGCATTTGGCACTCCTAGACAATTACAACTCACACATCAGACTTTACATAACAATCTACATCTTTTTGATCTCCAAAGATCTCCCTTTTCCACTGCGTTGTTGCGCCCCTGATGTGATTACGCAGTATCCTCGGAGCTTGGCAACTATCACCCCAAATGCTCCGGCAGCATGTCATGGGTAATTGAAGAAGGCCACCCAGAACCAATCACATCCACTGTCGGGAAACCTTTCTATGCATAGAAGTAGATATAGCAGATAGACACTCACGAATCACTTGACGCAAAGCTCGCCGCTGTCGATGGTGACAGTGGAGCCTCTGTATGTCTTTGGATTCGTGTTGGTTGTCTTGTTCTTTTAAGGGGGCTATCGAAGTGTACATACAAAGAAGACGGAGAGTGATGTGGCGCAAGCTAGCTCGCGCCACATACTTGGTCTGTGATAACCAATACACGTGACTTTGGTTGAGTAGTTACCAACATCCAACTTTCATCATGTGAATCAAAATATCTCTTTTGTTATCTAGGTAGGTAGCCCTGTTGTTTGGTGTATGCCCGGAAACTCACACCCACATACCTGCCTACCTTACCTAGCACACCACCACTCATGACCAGAGCAAGAGTTCATTATTGCCCCGAGATCACAAAGAGTGATTATCAGTAAAGAATCCAGGAGTGCCTCCTTACCTCGTCTAAAAATATTGCCTGCTCAGATCGGAGTCCAGAAGACGAGCTTCCGGTAATGCTCGTTATTATTATTATGCGGTGCAGTGCTTCCTCCAAGGCTTTGGAGAATTGTTTCTGCTGCGTGGTCTGATCTCGAGCATCTGCTGCTTATGAAAGACCAACATCTCACAGCATTAGCTTCAATTTGAAAAGGGCAACCAAATTCATCCGGGCACAAACGGTTAAGACAGGTGAGGTATCGCGTGATGGCACTGTAGTGGTGGACAGTTGAACCGCAGGTCCGCAAGTCACTTGCGACTGTGCGAGCAAGTTGCGACCGAACCGGGTGGCTGAGCCGAAATTTTTAGTGGCGCAACAGCCGGGTGTCCCCTGTGTCCCCTGAGACGCGGTTGACCGTTGACGGTCACGTCAAACTTGGTGCGCGCGTTGGGTTCGTGCTTCAATTACACCAGGCCGTCCCGCCATGTTTCTCCTTACGCCTCCACACACACCTCCGCCCTCATTCGAGCGTCTTGCGGCCCATTCCAATGCCCCATCGGCCGACCACATCTGTTGCCTCGGGGGCAACAACGATCCACCACCCACAGCCTTTCGCAGATACTGGCCATTTCAGCACCCTCGACGTCCGCGAACGCACCTTTCCCACAACAAGGACTTGCGGCACTATACGCTTCCCACAGGACAATTACCACGAACCACCAAACCTTGCGGCCGGATTTTCTGCCCTTGACCTGAGCAACGAAGGACCACTCCGCGCGAACCTTGTTGGAACCTCCATCACCCCTGAATCCTTCAAGATCACCGTGGAGACATGGAAAGACAAACATGGCGAAGGAACACTATACGCCGCCGATGCGGTGTGGATTGAACGCAAAAGAGGCGCACACGAATGTGTTTTTGGACAGTTCGACACGAGGGATGCAAGGTTGAAATTGGCTCAACTGCCAGAGAACGAAAAGTTGCAGGGCCGCGGCAAAGTACGGACAGCGCATGCCCGTTCGCATGAGAAACAGGCAGATCTCGTCGCGCCGCCATCAGAAAACTCCAAAACAATTGCATTCCCCAAAGTGCAGTTCGAAGACCCCCCTGCGGTGATCTGCTGGCTCAATCGATTAGATCTAGCGAGCGGTGGCGAGAGAAACTACAGGATACGGGCGAGTGCGTCCAACATCACCGCCACGACTTTCGAGGCCCACTTGGACACTTGGGGTGACAGTGTCTTGTACGGCGGAGCAATGTCTTACATTGCCTTTCCTACTTCCAAGAAATACGTTGATTCTGGAATGTTCAGCACGAGCGATGTGCGTCCCTGGCATGACCCGCGGCCAGTGACAAGAGGAAGAGTTAAATTTAGGCAAGAAATGGTTGAAAGGCTGTCGAGGAGACGACAGAGAGGACGATGGAGGCCACCCACCGTTCTTGCTGGGCTGAACATGCTTGACTGCGCCGGAAATGCGGGGTTAAGTGTCAGAGTTGAGATCAAAGAAGACGAAATCGACGAAGAAGGTTTCTGGTGGGAGGTTCGGGCTGGTGGCGAGTGCACCTGCTATGCCGCCGGGGTTGGATGGATAGCATTGGGATTTTGATCTTGAATGCGTCAGGATTTCCAGGAGCATCATGTTTGCGGTACCTCGGTTACTGCGCTTACAGTTGTCTCTCGAGGTCTAATCCGGCGCGACAATACCCACCTACTACGAGTTTCACCGGCACAGTCTGATAATTGATTTCCTTCCCAGCCAGGTCTACGGATTATAGACCGTGGCTTGGCTCACATGGTCGTGTGAAGCGATCGACCTCGGCCTCGATAAAAAGGGGCAATTGTTGAAGCAGCGCGTCACACCTCCATTGAACTATCTCCAGACATGGAGTCTTGATGAATAACGAAAGATCCAGGGGTCCTCGGTTATGGAGATTGAAGGAGAAGGAACCTTCACTGGAAACTCGAAATGGCTTCGAGTACGCATATGATTCCTGCAACATTACACATCAACTGTGTTAATCCATAGGCGTCCTGGCGCTGTCCCCGAATTGCTCCTCGCTGACCCATCAAAATGCCCAACGCGGAAAAGGTAAAATCCCAACCGTCAAACTCCAGTGGTCATGACTTCATCCCTCGACACCGAGCTCCCGTCACTTCTTCTCGTCCTTCTTTCCGCCCCAGAAGCTTCCCAAATAGCCCCCTGCACCCTTGGCACTGGCGGTTGCCTTGTCACCTGCGGAGCCCAGATAGCTCCCCGAGTCATCTTTTCCTCCACGTTCGGCGCGGTTGATGCCTTCCTTGGAGGCCATGTCGCCAGCACCCTCGCCGAGGCCCCCTTTGCCAAACTGCCCACCAACGAGATTGTTCACTCCATCTTGTAGGTTATCAACTTGTTCCTAGGACACGGTCAGCCATACCCATAACACGGATAGGAAGGCGAAGGCTGTTCGAACAAGGCTGGTCGAACGTGGGCCTCCGACAAGTTCGAAAAGGGGCGCTTACAACTCCGGTGACCTTCGTCTGGCTCAACGTATCTTTGGCCACATAGGAAGCCTTGTTGTCCTTGCCGAACCTGCAGAGTATGAGCCCCGGCCAAGCTAAACAATGGGGATCCAGTGCGGAGCCTTACCAGTAGAGATACTGATCCTCAACCCAGGGCATCCACTCCTCCTTCTTTTTCTCATACCAAGTCTGCTGCTGTTGGCCAGGAACTTTGTCCATCGTAGATTGTTGGCGTGGATCGAATCGAGGGACAGGCTATGAGGCGAGGGACAGAAATACAACAGTGTTGTGAGCGTGGAAGTGGGCGTGAAGGGAGGTGCATAAAATCTTTTGAAGTAGCGGGGCTTTGCTCTATATACATAGAGACGGTGCAGGTGGATAAGGGTTTGACTCGTAAGGTCATCGTGCATGCAGCAATGCAGCATGCGGATGGCTCATGCCTGGACGCTGATTTCTTGGGCTACGTCACTTGACAGGCTCGCATCAAAGGCATCACAGGCATCGCAGGCATGGATCTTTGCAGGCCAACGCGACCTCGCACACCTGCCGACGCGTCTGGCGACCAACCACAACGCAGCGCCGTGCTCCACTACACCTGCCACGCTCGAGCACGCAGCGAAAATGTCTCGGCCGGTCAGCTCCAGCAGTGGCACCAGATGGAGCCTCACAAGAGATTATATTAAGATATTTAGCGTACCATACCCACACATAGTATACAATCAGCACCAATGCTGAGGCAGATGAATCGTTCCATGCGACACCCGTGCCTCGCTCGGTTGCTGAATTACCACAAGACCACGGTACCCGCTCGCCAAAAGGATGATACCTCTGCATGGGAAAAGAGTCCCTCGCTTGCTCCCATGCGGAATGCAGAACGTGAGACGGATCATCGTCAATGTCGTGAGCAGCCATGAACATTTTGAGGTGGAACCCCAAAACTAGAGATGTGAAGCCCCAATCTTCCTTTCGCAAACCCGCCAGGACCCAGGAGATACCGACGATCAGCACAAGCAAGCCAGCAGTCTGTATTAGCCAGCCGGACGCTTCGCTTCCGTTTCGCTCGCAATTATTGTCGCCGTTCACCTCCAGCTCCGGGTCAGTCAGCACCAATATCGATATGCCGCACACTTCTGCCCAAACTGTTGTTCCGCTGCCTCCCACTCAGCCCGGAATTTATCGTGCTAGGATAATAGCCCATGCTTGTTACCCTCTGTCTCCGCTCGTCCAGCTCCGCAGCGCTGGAACCGCCGCTCATTGTCACTCCTGGACCCAGGCTGTTGCGCTCGCGATCACGGTCAAGGCCTGCTCTCTGACTGCTCCCACAAAGGAGGCTGGTGGATGATGAATTGGCTTCTGCGCTGCCCAGGCCACTCGCTCGCCTGAAATCAAGTTGCTTTCCGGCTGGCATGGGTAGTTCAGGCATGGGATGTTGGGATGTGTATTCTTTTGAAAGGGTATAGTCTCGTGATAGCCGGTGGCTGCGGCTAGGAATTCTGAGCTCGCCCACATCCGTCCTGGCGCGAGAGGGAGCTCGCAGTGTTGGCTCCTCATCGCCTTCCTCGATGTTACGGTTGCGGCGGAGGCTGGTTCCTGCACGTGTGAATCGATTAGGTACTTGCGTTTGGCTGCTCTCCCGAGAATGAGTATCCTCAAACTCTGGCCGTGCCTCCCGCGGGCTGTTTCCATTGCTATACACCAACAGGCTTGTCCGCCTCGCCTGGACTCGACTGAGAGCACGACTTGGGCTGCTGCCATGAAGATCCACACCCTCAGGCTCCAGACTTGCTTGGCGTGACGATGTTGCTTCGCCATTGAGCACTGCCGACACTGTATTGGCCGACGCAACACTACCACGACGCTCACTGGCGAGAGCAAGTGGTTCGGCGTCGCAGAGCAAAATGCAGAGTTCGGTCAAGCTGCGGCACATGTTGTCCGCTTTTCTCCGAATTTGGCGATCGCCAACCGTAGCACCGTTGATGATAGAGGCGGCAGAATAAGCCGTCCCTTGTGGACCAGCGCTGCCGGTCAAGGAGGCCAGTTCAAGCGCGTCCGAGGCGGCAATTTCCAGACATCTGTACAGCGATGGCTTCATCTTTATTTTGCAGCTCGCCAGCGACGAATGCAGTAGTGGGTGTATGTTTGCTGCCGCCGAGCCACCCAAGGGAGATTCAATCGAATTGTTCAATTTCCGGTCTTGCTTTGGAGAGGATGAAACCGTCGTGACGGTTGTGGTGGCTGTCCTCGGTCTCTCAGCAACGGCCGCGCCCGAAGAAGGTGGCAGCTTGCCTGTGAGCTCGAGACGTTTGATGCGGGATTTCAGCTCATCCAGCTCGTCCCAGACCGTGGACGGCGCTGTCGCAGATCCGACCGACTCTGTGCCCTCGGCACGGGAATGTGACGTTGCATTGTTAGTGAGAAGTTCCGGAGGCGTCTCGATGTGCGGCTCCGAGTCATCGTCATGAGAGGAAGTGTGATTGAGGCGCGAAGGGCGGTAGGCTTGAGATCGGGCTGGGGGTGGTTGTCTGGAGTCAGAAATTGAAGGCCGCCGTCGGCCGAATTGCGGCAACTCAGGTGATCGCATGCCAGCAATAGGAGACTGCAGTTCTTGAACGTTCTGATGGCGCTGTTTTAATCTTTCCATCCTGTCGGTGGGTGAGATGGGCGAAGAATCGCGACTGAGACTGTTCGCAATCTGGGACGGCCGTCGGTGATATGTCGATGCGGTCGTCGGATATTGATGAAGTGGTGTCATTCGTTGACTATTTCTCGAGTCAGCTCGAGTGTGCGATGTCGAGCTTGCCGAAGACTCTTGTGCAAGGGACTGCCGGGTAGTTGGTCTACTGAAAATCCGAGACTGATATGTGTTAGTCATACATTTGAAGAGCGCTGGGAACACACGCAGGGAACACGCGATGAGAGTCTGAGAGGGGAATTTGTGATGGTCATGCGCCAAACCCCGACGACACAAGGGGTAATTGATATAGCAAGAGCGGAGCCCTGACTTTAACAAAGTGCAAAACACGCATGGTGCTCGTAACACCATCAGCTATTAGCAGATGTGCAGCAAATCTCCAATCTCATAAGCAATGACGGATGGGAGATGTCAGAAGGAAGGAACGGTCGACATACCCTTCTTCGCTCAGCACGGCTCATCTCTACAAGCCCATCCTGCCGTGGACTCTCTTCCGCAGCATCTACAAAGAGATCTTCCTCTAATTGCCCGCTTTCTGCTCCAGTGTATGTCTCATGCGTGGGCTTGCTCGATCCATCGTCCGATGCATCCTGGGATTCCGCCGTTCCCCCAATGCCCATGTTGATGCCTGAATATCCGCTTGCCGACTCTCTTTCTTCTTGGCTCATATGTGAGGGGCTGTACACCAGATCGCCGCGTGAAGCTGGCCGACTCGAAAAAGCGGACTTGGTCGGCTGGACACGAGTGTACGAGTTTGCTGGTGTGGTAGCAATGACGGCGAGTTCCTTGTTCCCGGAATGCCTAGTAATTATTGCGGGAGGAGGGCCGTATGAGGTGGCTATTCCATGGCTACTATGCGACGCCGGAGGACGTCTGGAGGAGGGAGACCGTGGTTCGCCAAGGGGGAAGCCTTCTGGGGAGGGTTTCTGGAGGAAGTCGCTGCGGACACTGCGCGACGAGGATGAGCTCAGGCGCCTGGAGCGCGGCTCGTAAGGAGTGGCGGGTTCGGAGAGCGAGGTGAACGAGTTGGGCTTCCGCAGCAGGAGTAACTGCTTGAGGTTGCGACGTGCGCTCTTCTTGACGGCGGTGGGGATGGGTGCGCTGCGAGACGCAGCAGTTGAGATGGCCGGGACGGTAGTTGCAGCCGCGGAGGAAGCGTTGTCCGGAGAAGCACGCGGGTGCCGTGTCACATTGGGGTTCTCGTCGGCGTGGGGAGCAGCGGAGTCAAGGAGCGCCGGGTCGAGGTGGTCGTGGTCGTGGATGGGGTTGAGGTGATGTTCGTGGTGGTGTCTCAGAGGTGCCGCAAGCGCAGCTGGCAGGGAGCCATTCCTCTCGGACGACATCCTGGAGGACCTGGACGCTTACCCAGCACGCAGCCTTTTCAGTGCCATTGAGGCAGAAGCCCAAGGCACGAGTCGCACGACGTGACGACGGGCAATTGGGGTGTTGAAGACGGGTGAGTTTAAGAGTAAACGTACAGGCAAACGGATTATAACCAAATTCACAGCGGCGATCTGCTGCTGCGGCCCTGCGCCGTGCGGGCAACGCGCGAAGGGAGCGACGAGCGTGTGCTCAGAAACGCCTCCAACAGCCCTTCCATCTAACGTTAACTTAGGTTGCAAGCCATATTTTTTCTCTGTGGGTTCCTAATAATGAGGCACCTAGGTACAGAGGGCTGCAGACTGAGCAGACAATAATGGGTGGAAATAATAATGGAAGGGAGACTGGGAGCCCGATGGCTCTGATATCCATTGTTCCATTTGCAAGTTTCATCCGGTGCCATCGTCTTCTCAAGTTCTTGACAAATTTCTTAATTTGTGCTCCCTTTTCTCCGCGCCGCCTCCCGTGCCTGATACAAACCTGGAAGTCAATCTTCCTTTTGGCTTGAACTCTGAATCCTTCGGCCCGAGTCGGCCGTGATTCGACAGCATTACAACCTATACACATACACACCTTTTAAACGCATCCACGATTCCTCATTTCTGCGATTGTAAATTCCCTCACCTTACCTTATCGACTTGTCACTTGTCGAGGTGTCGGCTCCCACTCGAATCTGACTTGATTTGACTTGTCCTCGAAAGCAATCGTCTCCAACCTCCTCCTCTTCGCCCCATCGCGTCCCCTTTCGTCCCCTTTCGTCCCCTTCCGCCTCCTCCCAAGTTGAAACAGCGTTGTCTTGCATTCCAATCATAACCTCCTGCAAGGCTACTTTGCATACAGGTCGCTTCTCATACTATATCCTCCCGCGAGGACCTTGAGTCCCGCCTGTAGACTCTGAACAACAAACACCGAACACCGATGGAGCTTTGCACTGTGCAGTAGTGCTCATTGGCAGCCGTTGCGGAGCCGCTCACGCCGCCAGACTGTCTTGCAGGATTGCGACATCGGTTCGCCAAGTTGCTCACAGGAAACGGGGACTTGTCGTTAGTCCACCGAGCCGTTCGCTAAAACTATTCGATTTATCAAAAGCGTTAGAGACTGATCCTCTATCTGAACTACCTGGGTATATTAGGTACTTCTTTTCCCATACTCATTACTCCCTCGTTCTTTTAGGTACGTACCTACGATAGGTACCCTAGACCTGTGACTGGTTCCTGCACTTCCCAAATCCCAACTCATGTTCCAACCTGCTGAAGAACGTATGCGTATTCTGCACCGTGCCGGCGCTGTCTTGGACGCGGCTAGGAGTACCCTTACCCACATGGACTGCGACATTATCATCATTACCTATGTATGGATGTCTCGCAGGTCGCCTGCATCGGAAACTGACTGAACTCACGATTCAGAACCAACCTGTACATTGCTACAGGTATTTTTGATAGACAATGTCAAGACTCCGAGTCTACCTACTTCCTTGTTGAGCACAGAGTCGAGGACTATTCTTGACTAGACCAGTTTGGCACTTCTCGTCCTTTTTCCACCACCATATTATTACAAGCCTTACCCGGCAGCTTACTGCAATCATAGAGATCTCGACATACCTGCCTAGTCATGCGCCTCATGATCTCCTCTCCATAACGAACCTCAGTGCTGCTTACTCCGTTACTTATGTGGTGTTGATATCACGTGTGGGAGTTACTCACGGGTCAGCGGAGAATCGTTATTCCGCCTCCGAAGTACGGTAGACCGGTTAAAATTTCCTTTGTTTGCGCTTCATCGAGAGCCAATCATTCTCGAATAAGGTTGGACGTCGACAACCAATCATTTTAGCTTGGCATTTCAAAACCACTCATTCCCCCTCCCATCACATGACTAATGTGAAAGTAGTTACGCTCGTTCCTCGCGTAATCATAATCTCGAAGCCACTTGCAGGTGCGTGCATGCGATCTTATAGTACCTTACCTACCTAGGTACCCAGACTAATCCACATTGGGTAACCCAGCCGTCCATCTCCCCCAGCCCCTATGCTCCGTGCTGCACCTGCGCGTGCAGCCGCATGTCCAAATCTAGACTCCTTGAAAGTTGACTGCAAGACAGTCGATCATGGACCGTGGTCTGGTACGTACGTATCTGTCAGAATTTCCATTGTGGTTTTATTCATCTGATACGGAGTACATTTGTTCAGATTGGCAGGCTGAAACATAGAAAAGTCCAACCCCCTTTTTGCCTGAGTGGAACTCTGTCTACCTAGGTAGGTTTCTTTGAACTCCGAGTCGCCAACATTGCTACTCTAGAGAAGACTTTCTGCTCTGTGAGCAAATCGCTTGAACCTCTCCTTTGGCAGGTTTGTACCTTGAGAATTGGGCGAGGATATTCCATATACAGCACAGTGTGACTCCGACAGGACAGGATATGAGCCTTCCTCTTGACAACGCTCCTGGCATATGTGCACAGTCTCCAACTGGCTTCACATTGACAACTTCCGTCCTGGAGCATATCGCCCTTCGCTGCTGGACGACACAGTGGTGAACCCAAAAGCGATTGGTGCCAAGTCAGATTGGAGAATCAACATCATTTTGGCACCCTTCGACTTGTTGGTGAAGTGATTGAAATCCAAACCTACTGCACCACACTCCTCAAGCACCAAACCATCCCACGCACGGTATTCACCGCACCACACCCAGGTTCTCTCGACCCTGCCTACTCGACTACTTTCTAGAAACACAACCATACTCCCAACCATAAACTCTCAGTCGATCCGCTCTCGCTGGTGCACACCGTCCTGTTCGACGCCACTCAAGCCTCAACGAACAACACGTTGGCCTCATCAGATTTGGCACACGGGATCAAAGCTCACGGCTGCTTGCTCAAAGATCTGAGTTTCGGAGAGACTCTTGGGCCGCCTAGCTGAATTGGCACTCATTCTCACCTTCGGTCAAGTGCAGAGTCTTGCATGCTACTTTCCGCGCCGGCCACAACTCCCTCAAATTCCGACAACAATCACAGCCTTTGGCGTTGCAGCGACTCGCTGAAGAACCAAACAATTGAACAACAAAAGTGGCATATCAACCTGAACTCCAGCCGTCATGGAACCAATGGTGGTGCGATCTTTCATCCACCACCTCGTACTGCCACCTCAATTGCCACAAACGGCCGATAATCATGCCGTTGAGTGGGAAGCCCACCTCCTCCAGTTTGTGTATGACTCCGCGGTCGACTATGGAAAGGACCTTCCGGACGCCGATCAGGGCCTCTGGCGCTCTGTTACACATATGCTCTCCACGTGGTTGAACATTCAACTCCACTCAGGTGGGCTTCATGAAGGCCAACTGGAATATGCCCTCCAACATATGAAAGTCAAAGGTGAAATCTCTCGATCATGGTTCTCATCACAAAGCGCTAATCCGTTCCAAAGAACCTATCGCTTTCCACATTCCCGCCCAGAATGCTGCCCTCTTCGTACACATGGCCTCTGATGATCATCTTGTTTTCAAGGCTTTCGAAGTTTCCCCGTCAACTCAAGTGCTCTCGAACCGGAAGACCGTCTCATTCGCCAGTTTCCCGGTCGACAAGTTGTCGTCCCAAGCAGTCTTCTGACCAATGACAGCTTCGTAGAGGAGCTTTGCAGCTACATTCAGAGGCTTGCCCTCGAGACAATTCCTTCCCTGCAACCTACGACCAGGAAGGCTGGTGAAGATGTCCTCGGGGAGAGGGATACCACTCATCCGGCACTGATAACGGATTGGCTGTGCAGCCTTCTTGCGGCATTGGGTCCAAAGGCGGAAAATACTTCGCAACAGTATTGTCCAAAGCCGGCAACCACCAAACGCACAAGAGAGGAAGTAATGTGGCAAGCGGCAAAGCTGCCCTGGAGGAGATCGCCTCTTTGGCTCGTCATTCGTGTGTCCTTGCAACGCAACCTTCTGTACGAAGTCCACGATGGAAACAAAGCCATGATCTACTACAAGAACTTTATGGTCTATGCTACGACTCGTCTCGCAGGGATTTCGGAGCGTTTCAAAATGAGCTCTGACCTCCACGCTGCGGTCATATCAAAAGTGGCCAGCCGAATGCACAAGATGGGACCAGATGTTTTCGGATTTGTCGCAAGCTCAACTTGTGCTTCGATCAAACGAGGAAGACGGTTACTCAAGGACACCTGGTCAGCCATTCGAAAAGCAGAAGAAAAGAACAGTAGTGGACCTGAGTCCTTCGCAGAGGACGCCTCTGCTGCGAAAGCACACCACCTGAATCTCCCGTTGAGTGGCGCTTATTTGCAGAAATGTATCCGCCGCCAGATGGCCTCTCCACTATCGTGCCACTTCAGCCCTCACGCGAGCGACCGACTGCGATTCGGCCGGGACATGTTGTTTCTCGTATCCTGCTTGGAACATACCAACAATCCTCGCTTGGTCTTGGCGGATATAGAAGACTGGGTGGCAACTTCTTTCCAGCAGATATTCAAAGCAGTGGAACCGTCAGTGTCGTCATGCGAGTATCTCGCGGAACTACTCGAGGATTATTCAGATACCACTCTGAGAGAGTACAAAGGCCAACCCAAACAGCAATCGATAGCACTGATGGTAATGCTCGAGTTATGGGTTGTCCTTGACGAACTGGCCACGAGGATGATCCCGCTGTTGCTCCAGTTCTCTCCCGAGATCAGTTTTGGCTTGCTAGAGCCGCTTCTCGTTCCGCAGCTGGCGCAAATGAGGCGCCTTGAACAGGTCGAAAAGTACCTAAAGATTCGACATGATAGGGCGCTTCCCACCAATCCGGGCGTCTTCTCGGATCCGACACCTAATTCCTTTGCGGTCCAGTATTTTGATTCATCGAGCGACATGGGAGACTTGAAGAAGCAGATAGAAGACGATGCCACAGCGACCCGGGAAGCCAAGCATGAGCAGTGGAAACAGAAGGAGAAGGACTACCGATCCCTGTTACAGCAGGCTAAGAATGCCCAGCATGTCGAGACCAGGACGAAAGGGAAGAAAATGAAATACGTCAAATGGAAGTGTCCCAAGTGTAGCTTGGAACAACAGTCAACAAAGGTCAGGATCCAGGTCCACGAGTGGCCACTGCCAGAGAAGGGGTTTCTGGCGAAGACGGCTATTTTCGAACTGCGCCGTCCTGCTGGGTTTGACGCCTGGCGCGACTCGACGTGGCAGATTGTTCGGGACATCGGCAGACATGGCCATGCTACGCCGCCGTCGTCGTTGGATCTTATGGTGGGAATATACGACTACGCGCCGCTGTGGAAGTATGCCGAGGGAGCCCGCCACGCGCGTATCTCGCTTGGATCTGACCGCAAGCCCTTCATGAAAGCCCACTACCAGGAAGTCGTATTCCTGACGGCAGAAAATTCCGTCGATGTAAATAATGCGCTGCGCTATCGTCTGGTTGATGTACAAAAGCGAGAATGGAGTAAGTTGCAAAACCTGTGGCGATCATGACGTTGCACCCTGCTGACCATGCTAGCATCGGATGCCACTGAGAAACAAGACTTGAGATCATTCTGCACATTTCAACTTCCGCAGGGCGCATACCGTGTGCTTCAATGGACCGCCGAGGGCACTCTTCACGCGCACAATGAAGTACTTTCCAGACAACACCAGTGCTCCTCTGCAATTGAACCTCGAGAATTCTTGTCGATTGGTTCTTTACGAAGTGGCGAGAGACTACAGTGGATGAATATCTTGACTGAATTAGTCTCCTCCCAGCTCACACTCAACTCGGAGGGCGTTGGGACACTCATACTTCAGGCAGCATGGCAAGCTGGCAGCCGTGGTACAGGTACACTGAGACTGTCACATGGCATCTTCGCAGATACGCTGTTCTGCAAACGTCTCGCAGAAGCCTTAACAAAGAGACACTTATCTATCCAGTCCAGTTAGAAAGAACACAACACCATGGCCAATTTGGTCCATCTCTCTCTACGACTCGCTTCTCTCTCTCCCGCTCTCGAAATAACAGTCGACGTGCTACAGCTGCTGAGGCTGATGAGAAACGCATGCCTGAAATAGGCCAAGGATCTTGACTCACATTGTGGCTCTGGCCTTGCCGATGTCAAGGACGACAGGATAGGAATTCTCCTGCTGAAGGCTGCCTGTCTTTGCCGGCTGACCTTTGACGTCGACGAACAGTTGCTGACGACGCATATGCTGTGCTCTGACGAAGACGTCGCCTGCTATGTTGAATCTTCCATCTTTGCGCACGACAACATACCTTCATCCATTGATAGCCTTACCCCTGACATGCGGAGTGTCATTTTCTATGATTTCAATGTCAGCCATCGATTGGAAAAACACGTCCGCGGTCTGGTTGGTAGAGGTAGTCGCGGCATCGAGACAGCTGTACGATCCATGGGCACCCAAACCGATGTTGCAGATGCGTGGACGTTCAAGCCGGATGGGGACGGGCCTTGGGCGGTGAATTCGACGATCGCCTCCTCTCACTCTCGGTCTTTACCGACCCACTTCAACATCTTGACTGGAAGCTTGCTCATTAACGGCCGTCCTGTGACTCGCATTCCCTCCTCGTACGAGCAAGAGCCCCTGTTCTTACGCTTATTTGGAACGCGGGTCCTGCGTGTCATTCCATCAGACATGACCGGAATGGAATACATGACAGCTAAACCGCTCTCGAGCTACCGAATCCACTTTGCAAAGTACGGGACCGCTGTCATCATTCGAGTTAGGTCTGGTGAAGGAACGTTTGAGATCGTCCCGCCGAACATTTTCAGCCAAGAGCTCCATTCAGAGTTTGGCAGACACTACACCGCTTTCCTTGACCTATCAAGCCGAATCGTTGAATTTCGGCCCATCGATGATATCTGGTCAGCAACAGCGCGGATCTGGAAGTTATACCTTGGCAACCACGGCAATTGCCAAGTGCACAATGGATCTGAGCGCTTGCTCGACTATGGCTCGGGTATCGCCAAGTATTTTCTCTCGCGGTTGGAGAGATTCGAGAAACGATCAGAATTGGTCCTGACGCCAGCCGACAACAATGAGTACTCTGTTAGGCTCCCACGATTCGGCATCCATTTCTTCCTGAATAAGGACGGATATCTGCAGTCGAGGGAGTACGGCGTAATCGTAGATCCCTCGATCGCCATAGGTACGCTTTATGGGTTGAAGAGTTGCCTGGTCCTCCTTCATGCCAAAAAGCCACCAGATCCGATTACTTGCTGCAGCGAGCAGTTCACGGACCGGAGTATCTTGATTCCATTTGGCGCAGTGAAGATCGTGCCTCATGGCCAACACGTCTCGGTGCACATTGAACACAGTGGCTTCACCAACGCGAGGCACTTCAGGTTCTCTTTGGATCAACATTTATGCCGCTTGAAGGGCCCTCCGGATATGCTCAGTTTTCTTTACAAAGCATACCTGCACGCTGTGACTAGCTTCCTGCTGCTCGACCCTTTTACAGGGGTTACAGGGGTCGAGGAAGCTCTGAGCAATCTTCAAGACTCGTCGATACTGACAAGCGCTCCTCTGGAAGAAGGGGTTCTCAGTGTTTTGGACAAAATTGCTGGTCTAGCCCCCGACCGAAAGTATTATCCGTCATACTTGAAATCGATGCAGAACGTCACGTGGTCCGCAGAGCTCTCTCACTATGTGCAAGACGACCGCTTCTATTCTCTGGCATCGACAATTATCGAGTGTGCGAACAAGTTTTCCTGGCTGCACAGAGAAGCTCCCAGTGCGAACCTGTCAGTCAACCGTAACCTGTCCCTTCTTGGCCGCGCAGAACGGCGCAATGCAAACTTCAGTGCTCTGGATGTGAATCCTTCCTCAAGTCCAAGCCCTCAACATCAAGACCAGATATATCAGTCCCGCAACGCCGCCACTCAACCTCCAAGCCCGAGTGCCAGTGATGTCTACGATATTGCAAAGCTGGTCTCGATATGGCCCCCCAGATCCCCCGTTTCCAGCGACTTGGCGAACACGATGGAAAAATGGTCTACAATTGGAGGGTTCCGAACACAGATTCAAAAGGATTCAATATCGGATCTACTTAGCCTCGAGATTCCCCCGGTATGGGGAGCGCTTTACAGCCGTTGTTGCAACTCCAACCAAGATGAAGACACATACCCACTGATGTTTCTCTTCAGCCTGATCACTTTTGGTGGGAAAGCATATCAGCTGGACCTTCAGACTCTGCTAGCAGTTGCGTTCTCTTCCAGTTCTTTCCAATCTCTAAAACCAGCTCAGAGTGATTTCAATCTATCAAATGGACACAAACCGAGCAACAACGAAGTGGACTCTGCAATCCGGTCTGCGGCACGCGAGTTCGCTTTCAAGAAGCCTCCGAATTACTCCGAACTTTCAGATGAAGAAGAAGAAAATCTTATTGAGACTCAAAAAGCCGATCACAATCTTCAAGTTGGCATCGAAGTAGCGCGGATGAGGGATCATCTAATAAGCCAATGGCCGTGCAACCAGCCATCGTTCAACCAGGAGCAGAGGAAACGCTTGACCGTGACAACATATCCGAAAGCAGCCTGCGAACAACTATTCCTCGAGTGGCACAAGAACCATATGTTCTTACAATTCGTGTCCCAAGTTCAACGACGGTTGGATGGCGTCCACAGTCCTGGTGACGTAAAGACTACGGACACTACCGACTTTCTTCGCTCGGTCCGTTCTGAGCCAATCTTCCACCGAGGAGGGTCAATCCCATCACTCTTACTGCTTTTGAACAACTGAGAGCCTCCCACGACCATAGAAGCTAAAGTACTCGAGCTTCTGGTCGCCAGAATAAGCCGCAGCTGCCAGTCAGGCCTGGGAGAGATTATTGCAACCATTTCCACTCGATCTGACCCCCTCAGAGATCAGTATGTGCATGATCTGGAACGAAGCTTTCGACGGCTTCAAACTTCGGAGTGTTCAGATCCGCTCTCTCAGCTGCCTTTCAGCTTGTCAACGTTTGAGGCTCATGTCGTCGATACAAAGAGGAGCCTTGACTGCATCCTCAAGAGTATCACCAAAGCTCTCGTGGGCCCGTCCTACCATGTCAAAAGGCTGAAAGATGCCAGACTTTTCCCTCGAACAACATCCAGAACTTTGTTGTCCTTGCTGTCAAAAGACCACCGATCTACCCTACCAGGCCCGTGGCTCACGGCACTTGTTCGACTGGGAGAGGCAGTGGCCCATTTCCAGCGCGCGAGGCGCCTTCTTGCGCTTGCTCATCGCAAGGATTGCCTAGCTGTCGGCAAGGAATTGGAGAATATTGGACGTCAGGGGGTGGGCGTCCAATGAGAACCTCGATTGGCTTCTTCTGGAACTTGAAAACAACATCACCATCCGGCCATTGCAAGCACGTGTTGCGAAGGAAATGGTTGCACCCAGTTCTGGAATCAATTCGGTGATGCAGCTGAACATGGGTGAAGGCAAGAGCACCGTGATTATTCCAATGACTGCGGCAGCATTGGCATATGGTACATCTCTTGTTCGAATCCATTCTATCAAGCCTTTGCTTCGTCAGACGTAGTAACAATTGGTCCAGAAGCTGGGAGGCCTTCTAAATCGGCGTGTCTACTATGTCCCGCTCTCCCGCAAAACCCAATTGACTGCCGAACTTGTCTGCCGTCTCTCTTCCATATACCGCGAATGTAAAGCTGGCGGAGGTATCCTTCTAGTGCTGCCTGAACATCTTTTTTCGTTCCAGTTGATGGGCAGAGAACGCCTGCCCAGCGCCCCAGAGCTTGCTAAGCTCTTCCTGGAAACAGAGCAGTGGCTGCAGCTGACTTGCCGAGATATCTTGGATGAGAGCGATGAAATCTTGGACACGAAAATTCAGCTCATCTATACTGTTGGCGAACAGAGTGGGCTGGATGGACAACCACATCGATGGATTATTGTTGAAGAAATTCTATCACGGGTGGTAGTTCATGTCCGCCAATTGCAGAGAGCAAATTCCGAGAAACTCGAAGTGGAGGGCAGCCAAAGCTCTTTCCCAGCTATTCGATTCCTTGATCCAAATATTGCCACCGAGTTGACGAATCGGCTTCTCGCGGATATTGAAGATGGCCAGCTAAATAGCTTTTCACTCAGCTATATTGCCGATGTTAGGTAAGATACAGAAGCGCTCAGATCAATTTCTTCATCACTCTTTGCATACCATCATTTACAAAAACGCGTAAACTGACTCCTCATAGGTTCGCTCAGCAGTCAGCGCTTTCATTGGAACCCGACACGTTAGCAAGGAAGACGCCAGTCTGGTCTCGAGTAGCTACGGGGACACCCCCGAACTGCTCAACGCTCTCCATTTGATCCGAGGACTGCTAGCTCACAAGACGCTTCTATTCGTGCTGCAAAAGAAGAGATGGTTCGTTGATTACGGCTTGGACCGAAAGCGTTGTCTAATGGCTGTCCCGTACAAAGCGAAGGGCATGCCATCATTGAGCTCGGAATTTGGACATCCTGAGGTGGCTATCTTGGTCACCTGTTTGAGCTACTTACTACTACAGTGGTCTGGAGAATGATCATATTCGGCAATGCTTGGAGCTCCTACTCAAGGAGTCCAATGCTGCAGATGAGTTTTCGCTCTGGGTCTCCAACACATCGCTCCCAAGCCGGCTTCGTCGCCTGGAGTCCGTGAATCTGGAAGACGTCCAACTCTGTGAGGCGGACCTCTTCCCAAGTTTGCGCTATAATAAAAAAACTGCGGACTACTACTTGAACAACGTAGTATTCCCACGCAAAGCCAAAGAATTCGAGAAGAGACTGGCTTCGTCCGGTTGGGATTTGCCATCGGCGATCCAAGGGCGGAGTACTGGCTTCAGTGGCACAAACGACAACAAGTATCTCCTGCCTCTCACGATTTCCCAGCAGGATCTTCCGGAACTGCAGCATACAAATGCGCTAGTCCTCTCGTTTCTTCTACAAGATGAGAACCGGTCATATATCTGCGCTTGAGACAGCAGCGGAAAAAAGCTCTCTGTTGACGGCTTGCTGCGTTTGATAGAAAAGCACGACCGCAAGATACAGGTGCTCATCAACGTCGGCGCACAAATCCTGGAGCAGGACAACTCTTTCGTGGCAAAAACATGGCTTGGGCTATCGAAAAGCTCCTTTGATGCAGCTGTTTACTTCGATTACATCTCGGACGAGGCCATGGTTATCGACAGGACCGGAAAATCTTCCAAGCTCGTTGCTTCGCCTTACCAGTCTGATCTTAGATCTTGCCTAATCTACTTGGATGAAGTTCATACGAGAGGCGTGGACCTGAAAATCGCAAAGGGAAGTCGAGCCGCCATCACCCTTGGCCCGCATCTCGTTAAAGACAAGCTCGTGCAGGCGTGCTTGCGCATGCGTCTTTTGGGCGTGGACCACAGCGTGGCCTTTTTCGGGTCCCCAGAAGTCCACAACAGCATTCTAGAGACATCTGGCAAAGGAACTGACACGTCGCTGGACTCTTCCGACGTGGTCAGTTGGACGATTGAGCAGACTCTCCTCACGATGAAATCCACTCAACCTCTGTATTGCATTCAGGGTGCCGAGTTTGTCAGGCGAAAAGAAGCATTTGACAGATTTGTCGGCAGAGGGGGGATATCCAAATCCGTTAACGACAAGGGAAAACGCCAAAACTACCTATCTGTGATTGAGCAGCCAGAAGCTCAGTCACTTGCTCAGATGTATGGTATAAATCAAGATCGCGCTTCCGCTACGATGGAAACCATGTCAAGCACGTCGAGAGATCCCATTATAAAGAAGGTTAAGGAGGTGTGGGATCAATTGGACCCGACTCTCGCACGCGACTCGGCCGTCAACGAGGAACAAGTGAGGGAGCTGGCACCGGAAATCGAACGACAAACCCAGATTCAGCGTCCAGTCCAGGCTATACCACGAAAGCATACTGTGCACCCCGACATTGTCAAGTTTATTGAGCGCGGGAGACTTCCGGACCAAGTCGACTCTCACTCACGCCTTCAAGTCGCTGGAGACCATATCTGCAGCCGCTTTTGCACGTGGCTTGGGCCTGTCGACGTTGTTCCACGAATTGTACGTAATGACGGACTTCGTCGTGGCTGTGAAAGGACACGAGCACGCTGGAAAGTCGGAATTTCTACGCATCCCACGCTGGATACTTTCCAGTGTGTCTGTTGAAGATCGAGTTATCATCATCAGTCCACATGAAGCAGATGCCGTTCTGCCGTTGGTTCAGAAATCCGAGTTCGCTCGTCTGCACCTCTACTCGCCAAAAGTCACACGTGACATGGAGTATTTCGGCGGTCTCGACTATTACACCGTCACTGGAAGTAGGTCACTGGGCCAGTGGCCCTGACCGGATGCACTCCGCGCGCTAGACCTCTTTGCTGGGAGTCTGTATTTCCGCAACTACGGCCAGTATCGGGAGACATGCAATCTACTTGGGATCTGGGTCCCGGGATTTACACCTGATGTCTCACAGCGGGTAGTGCAAACGACGAAAGATGGGTTCGTCAAGCTGGAGCATCGTCTTCACATGGAATGGCCATCCGGTTGCCCATTCACAAACTCCCCCCTACCTTTCTTCAGGGCACTGCTGGCGTTGCGATCGCATGGACATCCATTCTCGCACTCGCATATGGGAGCTGTTGTGAGCAGCAGGATTCTGCATCGGGAAATATTTGAGGAGACTCAGGGGGGGAAAGATGGAGAAGTGGTCACATTGGTAGACAGGACGAAGAGCAAAGTCAGCTCTGCCAGCAAGGAGGAGGAGAGCGAGAACTCGGCAAGCGAGGAACTTGAAGAGAAGGAGGCTAGTTCAAGCAGCGAAGAAGACTCAGAGAGCGAGGAAGACTCGGAGAATGATGGGAGTTCGGAATAGGAGGGCAGAAATATGCACCATGTATCTAGGTAGCTAGACAGATACTGCAAGACGATATCGACCACGTGCATTCATGTGAATCTTGCGTACTCGCTGGGGAATCGTGGGGTCGTCCGCTTCGGTATCCAGCAGCGTCCGGCACCCGACTCGACTTCGGGACGGGCATGCAGGAATCATCATTAGGTGATTACCGTCCTCCCGTCTCAATGCTCGGTCCCGGGACGACATGGCAATTGTCATCAGCCGGTGGCGCGGATGTTGCCCTGTCCGTTCAGCTTCAGCTTAGTAAATAGCCCCAGGAATGGTCCAGCTGGTGGTCAGCTATCGACTGTCCTGCTTGTTTCCTCTCGAACTACAAAGCCCTAGGTAGCACCTTCCATCGGACTGCGGACTGCACCTAGGAGGATAGCGGCAGGCTGAAAGGCAACGTGACGTAGCAGTGTGGGTGTTTAGGTAGAGATTTCTCCTTCGGTCAGAGGCAGGTGCACTCCTCCCGAGACTGTGTCACGTTATATGCCCAACGTAACTGCCTAGCTAAAAGGTAAGTAATTCGGCCTCTACCCATTCGCTGCTTCTTCCGCAACATGAGGGAGACACGCTGTCGTATTCATTATAAGGGAAAGTCTCAGAAAGGTAGGTGCTCCATACTTACCCTGACAGGTAGCTACCTTACAGATCATGAAGGAAGCAACCATGGGCGCTGGCCGGCAGCATAAGAGGTCTGCGGGCTTCTGACTCTCCCAAGGTTCTCTTCTTCTTCTTCTTGTTCACATCCTCCTCTCGATCCACCTCAGTCCGCTTCTCGACTTCTTTGCCTCTTGCCTCTTCCTTTCCAAGTCCGTTCCGTCCTCATATGTCCTCTCTCCCTCGCCCTGAACGAGCCCCCCGGTCAGTTCTCTCCGTCCTTATTTTCCCTTTGCACTCACCCTCCAGCGCTATATGCCATCCGTTGCCATGTTTCTTCGCTCGCTGTTTGCTGTCATTACCCTGCTCGCCACGCTGTCTACTGCCGACTGTAACTTCTCTCCCTACAACTTCCTCAACACTCAGTTGTCTCGCGATTCCATCTTCACTTGCCCCGAGGACCCTGCCTGGGGAAACACCACAGAGCGTTGGTCAACTATTGGCCAACCTACGTTTGCCGCTGCCGTGACGCCCGCAGACGAGCATGATTTGCTCTATATAGTACGTCTTGCTGTTGGTTCGAGTCTCACTCGGGAAAAAGTAGCTGAGCCTGCTGCATGTTACAGGTACAAGCCGCCAAAAGATTTAGATTCCCGTTCCTCGCAACAAGGAGCCACCATGGCTACTCCTCATCCCTCGACGCCATCAACAATGGCCTGAACGTTGATCTCAGTCGCTTTGACAAAGTCACCGTCAATGCAACAGCCAATACAATGACTATTGGCGGAGGCGTCTTGTTCAGTGAGATACTTGATCCGCTCTTCGACGCTGGAAAGGAGATCCGTGAGCTCCCTTTTCTTGACTAAGCTTCCTTCGCTGACCAGGCCTTAGCTACAGGAGCATGTCCGTGTGTCAGTGTGCTGGGTCCAGCTCTGGCCGGAGGCCTTGCTCGCTATCAAGGCCTCTATGGTCTTATCGGCGACAACATTCTTTCCGTCCGTATCGTGACAGGGAGAGGTGATGTGGTGACGGCCTCCAGCACTGAGAATACCGACCTGTTCTGGGCCGTCAAGGGTGCTGGTTTGAATTTTGGGGTCGTATCAGAAGCTACCTTCAAAATCCACGACAATCATGCCCGGAACATCGTCAACGCGGATTACATCTTCTCAGGGGACAAGGTCGAGGACTTTTATCAGGCTATGAAGGACCTTTCCACCAAGATGCCCCCGGAGCTGAGTCTTCTCTCTATTGTGTATTTTGATCGAGAATTGAATGGGGCAAGCAATTCCTCTCTCCATAATGACACTGATGCTAACATGTGGTAGACTGCCTTCCTCCTGAATGCTGTCTACGCAGGCAGTATGGAGCCTGCCATGTCAATCCTCTCTGACTTCAATAACCTGGGCCCCGTTCGTACCAACATTTCTCTGGTACCGTGGAGTGTCATGCCATATGTTGCTGGCTTCTCCGCGTGGCAACCTCTGTGTTCCAAGAATCGTACCCGTAGTCTGTGGTCTGCTGCTTTGCAGAGTATCAACGTCACAAACATGGTGGACATCTACCATCAATACACCAAACTGTATAGCGAGGTGTCTGATGCACAGGCCAGCACGTACGAACTGGCTGTATATGCACCTCAAGGTGTACAAAAAACACCAGATGAGGAAACAGCTGTTGCATACAGAGATGTTACCATCCATACGTAAGTCTCGCATCACATTTCACAGCAGCTCAATCTTACAGATAGACTGTTAGCCTCCCCTATTTCGAATACACCAATCGCAGCCTCGATAGCTTCATCAATACATTTGGTGGGCGCATCCGCGACCAGATCGCAGAATACAGCGGCTTCGGTGTCGACTTTCACCACTACCGGCCACACTTCCCCAAACGCGAACGCCATCTTCGCCTGTACTCCAACTACGCTCATGGCGATGAGCCGCTAGAGTCACTTTGGGGTACTCGCAAGCTACGGCGACTGCGAAAATTGAAGAGGAAATGGGATCCTGCCAACGTTTTTGGCTATTTTAATGGGTTCTAGGAGCCTGAACAAGGGTTGTCAGCTGGAAAACAACGAGAAAGAGGGGAGCAGAAGTTGAAAAGGAAATGACAGAATGACAAGCAACAGCGAAAGAAGGTAGGCAGACCAGCACAACTCATTGGCTCGCGAGGCCTGTACACGTTATCGATGTCCTGACTTATACGTCTTCAATTCACGAAATGAAATACATCTGCTGTGCCCAAGCATTTTCTTTCCCGCTGATTCTCGGATCCCCCTCTTCCTTCCGTCTGCATTGCTGCAGGCACCCATGTTACACTCAACCCATCCATGCTTCCATCTCCGTTATGCCTGCACCCGAAATCCAGCCGAGCCACAAAGACACTGTTAACTCACCGTCATCCCTCATTGTGCAGTCGGTTTTTGTGTACCTTACGCTTTGACGACGCCATTACCGCGTCGCCTTTTCAAATATCGTCGATCTCAAACATTCGACATGGCACAGACGTGGCCAAACGACATCACTCAACACTCGATCTTCAGCGCCTTCTCCTCAGGTCTGGATTCTACCGGCCCATTTTGTTCAGACCTGGTCCATTACGGCTCCCATGGCCTGGGAATGTGCGCATCTTCGGCGGAATCTCAACCTCTTCTCCTGTTGAACAGGAAAACGTGGACTTTTGACTCGGACGGGACGGCAAAGGAAGCAGCGGCAACTCTCAGGGTTCCCTTTGTCATGGTCACAGACTTTCGTGCGCAACACGCTTACACTATTGCCAATGGTGAGACGATGGGGCTTCGAGGGGAACGCAAAGGGGTCAGAGACATGCAGGATATCATATCTCAAAATGCGAGGAACGATTTCATCCCCTTCACAGTTACTGGGCTCTTCTCGGAGATCGAGGTCGCATCCGGATGTCTGTCCAATACCGCGGGGACAATTTTCGGTATCTCGATTCCAATGTGGGCGAAGGGTATATCTGGACCTGCGGGCCTGCGGTCTGTCTTCATCAGCGATGCGGACAAGGAGGGGAAGAGAGAAGGAGGCGAAATAGTCAGGTCTGAACTGGTGGAGGGAGGAAGAATTGAGTGGAGTGCAAGCGGGCATTTACATGTAGGAATGCCACGAGGCAAAGCGTGGGAGAGTTTGGAAATGGTCTGAGCTAGCGCTGGTCGACTCTGACCTGTCGAGAAAAATCCTTGTAGCTCAAACATGCGCGCTCGTGCCTAGTGATGCTCTACTCTGTGCTTCATTTTCGTCATCTCGCTAACTCCCCTCCAAGGCAATGCTCTTTGCTTCAAATGACATTGATATTGTTCACGAGCTGTCGCTCGCAGTGCCTCTAGAATAAACATGAACGGTCGTGGAATGTCTGATCTTTATAAGTAGAGCGTTGCAAAAACTGGTCATATAGAATGGCAGACAGTGCAATGGGAGAACAAGGTAGGGAGAAGCAAATGACTACCTACCTCGGTATGCCGTTGAGCCACTGTTAATTTCCTCAAATTATATGACAATCCCAAAACTTGGAAGCCTCATGGGTCATCAAGCTACTTGGGTACGGACTCCAACAGACGTGCAGTATAGAGAGGAGCGAAGACGGTTGTGAAGATGCCCGCACCGAAGCTCAGTACCATTGCCAGTAGGAAAAGAACCATGGACAGTGCCGGACGGCTGTGAACGCTGCTTGGATAATGCAGCATGTTGGCTTTGGGCGCTCGAGGACCCACCATCTTCTTGAGGGGTTTGACGTTTTCTTTTTGACCAGTTTCGAGACCACGCTGCATACCAGGAAGGCCGTCTATGCTGAAGGCATTTTTGTACGCCCAGTATCTGGTGTCTGCAAGTCAATGACATGTCCGTCAACGATGAGCTTGACTCTGCGGGACTCGGATGCGCAACAAAGCGCAACAGCATCAAAAACAGACGTACCTTTCGATACCATCCTTCTTGTTACCTGCTTCTTCGGCCGCGACTCTCTTCTCAAAAAACTCGTTGAGAGTAGATCTGAAATCTTTGAAGTCGAACAGAGGCATGCTGAAGCCACAGCTGGATCCTACCTGGTGGATGTGAACTACAATGACAGCCCGGGTGCCAGGAATCGTGTCCGCGCTCGTTTGCTTGACAAAGTCCAAGTACTTCTGCGTGCCGTACTCGAGCACTTCGCCCCAACCCCACAGCCGTACAATGCGGGGAGGCCCTTCGAAAGCATTGAATAAGACGGTGATGCGGCCATTGCCAGGCTCGTGCAAATGGGATAGAGTTTCGCTGCCGGAGCCGGTCAGATCGAGATACCAGAAGGTGGTGGGGTTGACGATTCCAAAGTACGGGCCCCCTTTAGGAGAGAGATTGACATGCCCAGAAGCTGTGAGCGGAGCGGTGGCTACCCAAAGCACCTTTTGCTCGAGGATCCACGACTCCAGAGAGGGCGGGATGGATTCGTAAAACACGCCCATGACCGGGAACGGAGCACAGAACGGGCGGAAAGCGGGAGGCCGGAGTGATGGGAGCTGTGGGAGGGGAGGGACTCAAGGGAGGCGGAAGGGATGTCCGTTTCTGGCACGCCGGTGGTGCTGCAGGTGCAGAGATGGTTATACAACAACAGTGACTGAAACTGCAAGCAGCTTCAGACGGTGGAACGGTGCGACGGTTGAGGTGGTGATGCTCGTGGACCGGTGGATCGGTGAACAGAAGGTTGCCGTTGCAGATGTCAGCGAGTTGTGGCCCCCGCCCGAAGTTAGTGGATGCCGCTCATGCCGCTGCCGTTCAATGAGGTCGTAGTCGTAGTCGGCGACGTCGGGTCGGTCGGTCCTCGGCGAGCGCATCACCGGCATCGGCGAGCGCGGAACGGAGGGCGGGTTTGATGACCTCCAACTCGAGCTTCCTCGTGACATTGGAGCATCCTACATCTAGCACGCCTTCGTTACCTACCTCGTTACCTGGTTAGGCACCTTTGGAAGGTAACTCGACTTCTCGTGTACCTACCTACATGCTACGTCTCCGAGTCGGACCATCACGTGCCCTGTCTCCATCACGTTGGCACACCTCCCGTCTTCTCCTCTTTTCTTCTCTTTCCCTCCTCTCTCCATACCTTACCCTCACTCTGCTGCATATACTCGTACGGTCAAGCGCATGCAAGGACATCCGTCCCACCATTGTTGTCATTGCCATTTCACTAGCTTGGTCGGACGTCTCGTGGCCTCGTCTCGCATGGCACCCTGAAATGAAATGACCTTACTTCCGTGTCTTCCGTACAAGTGCAACCTCAAAGGGGCCAGAACCCAAGAACTCACTGTTTTTCCTTCTCTTTCTGACTTGTCCGCCCCAACCTCGTTCCTCATCCAGGCTCAAAATGAACTCGGCTCTTGCTGATCAGTGCCTAACCCCTCACTGTCTAGTTCTCTTACATCCCCGTTTCATGAGCTTCTTCCTCAGGGGATCACCTTTCTGGGTAACCTTCTGCCATGAAAGTCTCGCACCAAGGTATCGATCGACAGGCCCATAGCTCTCGTCACCGACATGTTCACCGTATAGATTTGTTCCTCATCTCTTACATATCCCCACGTGTTTCCAATGAGACAATCGCCATGTGTTTGCCAGATGTAATTCGTATTACCTTACTGGTCACGCCAATAGCTCAGTGGTCAACGGGTACCTGCTCGCATGCCATGCTGATGGCTACTCTGGTTCTTTGGTACGCCATGAATATGTCTGCGTACGCTCTTGCTAACGTACCATCAGGCTCATTTTCAGCCCCAGGCCTGAGCTTTGAAGCTTCGACGTTGCCCTCGAATATACACACCGAACTTCAAACAGACCGTGACCTACTTCGTGCTGATCAGAGTCACATTCGCTTCCCCTCGGTGCGCCTAGCAGCACGTCATTTGATGGTGTTTGCTTCTATACGAGCTGTATTGGATATTGTTTAGCCTCAAAAAGGTGCTCCCAGTGTAGCGTTCCTACCTCATTGTTGTCAGACCTCGAAAGCTCCCTGTCTTGGGGCCAGCTATGGCATATAAAACGCAGCTCGAATCCCTTGGTGGGTTGTTCCTCCTTGCTTTCAATCAGGCCCTTGAAAGCATTGTAGAGAGCCTGAGTTTTTACTGCCCCAACCTCGCCCAGTTATTCTGAGATAGTCTGCAACAGCCCCGACCTTCATCATGCGAGTCTATATTCTCTCCGTCCTCGCTTTAGCAACTTCTGCAATTGCTGGGACCGCATTTGTCCGCAACAACTGCGGCCAAACTGTCTACTTGACCATTACCCGTGGGAATCAAGGTTAGTCCATGGATTGCAATCACCACCACCAAGCTACAATCCGCTCGAGTCTCTTGCTAAACTGAATCCTCCTGCCTTCAGCTACAACCACGAGCACAATCGCCCCAGGAGGATCCTTCTCCGAAGGTTACCACGGCACCGGAAACTCCATTGGGGTCACCAAGAACCCAGACTACTACTCTCCCAATACGCCCAAACTCATTTTTGGCTACAGCGACCAGCCTCCGACTGTGTACTGGAGTGTCAACTCCGTTAATGGTGATCCATTTTCAGGCCAGACGTTCAGCGTCGACGCCAACAGTGGGAATGGTGCTTGCCCCGGAACGGTTGGATACAACGGCGGAAAGGTTCTGGGATGCGGGAATGGAGGAAGCTTGACTCTCAAGCTGTGCTAGGTGGTGCAACGAAGGAGCATGGCAGTCTTGATGTGTATCAAACAAGTAGGGTAGAGGAATGCAGGTCTAATCATGCGAACCGCGAAATGATCATAATACTCGACCTGGTCGATTGACCTTCTATTTGTGCCCCTGTCTGCACTCATCTGTATCATACCAATAAAACAAGATGTGACTGGCGAATCCTTGATAGAGGATTGATTCACGGAAACTCAGCTCGGATATCCAGCGGAAGATGAGGGCAAAGACATATGGCAAGGGCTGCAGGTTGTGTGTGCTTTCCATTTACATGTTGTTGTATTGGTTGCATCTCCGGTGGGCCAAAACTGAAGAGCAGTTCGAGAATCGGCACTCAGATTGTGAACTCGGAGTTGTTTCTCGGACAGGACAGACGACGTCTCTCCGTAATGTCGAGGATGGTTGGTATTTAGGAAGCAACGCTTTGTCCCATCAACACCGCGGCAGCAGGAGAGCACATCCTGAAAGCGCTTATTATAATTGAGCTGTCATTCGTCATCTTCTCTTTACGCCAGCTGAACTAGCCATGGCAAGCCCCTCCAAGATCTCGCCGGAGAAAAAGTAGATCATGTAAGTAGGAAGAATGATCCAAGCGCCACTGCTCAGTTGTTATTCTCGAATCTCATCATGTTGCTCGTGAGGGTGTTTGGAGTCGCAAAAAAAGCAGACTCGGAGGGCTTACTTTGGGATAATCCAGGAAATAAGAAGTGTCATCGCATCGTTATGACCGATGTGCGCGAAGCCGGAGTGATACTCCACGAGCCCTTTTTGCAATTAGACATTGTCCCCATGAGATGATTGAGCGATGGTTCGGAGGTAGACTCACAGTACAAAACGGTCTTGCTCAACGTCATGATACTCATAGACAACCCTATTATGACAGCAAGACCCCCGGCTCGCCCTTCAAGGCGCCTGGTAAGCTGTGATTCCTGCCGCTCACCCATTGTCCACCACATCCAAAGATACACCAGATACCCCGAGGTCTCCACCGCATTCATCCACCCTTGCGCGCCCGTGAAGCCATCCTTCGATGTCCAAGCCGGCAGCCCGTACTGGTAGTCAACGGTCCCGTAGTATGCGTAGGGCGACCAGATGGGGGCGTGCAGCGTTCCACCTAACATGCTGTGTGGGCGCAAAAGCACATAACCCGTGTCCCATAGGACAAGAGGAAGGGATATAGAGAGCCAGATTAGGGTCATTGGCGAGGGAGTATGGGACCAGCCGCTAATCGAGGACGAAGGTTTGGGCTGGCGCATTTTGGGTGTGAGTTTCCTCGCCGAAAGCGAATTGGTGAGAGCGGATGAGGCAGAGTTGTGGGACGGAGAGGATTCGCTGGTTGGAGTGGTCGCTCTATGGGTGGCTTTTGAGGGAGAGAGGGAGGGCTCGGTGTAGGCAGAAGGGTGTCGGCGAGTTGCGACCATGGTGAGCAAGTCTGTCGTAGAGGCGAGACTCGGGAGGTTTACGGCGGGAGATATGCGAAGAGGGGCTGAGGTGCGCAGCGCAGGAGAACCTGGAGAAGGTTACAGCAGGACGCGCTGGCAGCTGGCAGACTCTGTTGATGGAGTTATTGGTGGTTGTACCCAGAAGATGGCACTAATTGTCTGGGAGAGCGTCTTTGTAGTGGAGGATCGCGAGCGGGCTACTAGAATGTGTAACGCTGATTAGGGAATTCGTGTGGAGTATCCTGCGAGCAAATTGGGTTCGGGCTCGATGTTATGAGGGGGTGAAGCCTCACAAGGGCCTTGACGAGGCGAGGGAACGAGCCACGAAACTCGATTTGTTTTAGCGGGCTAGTCAACTACCTAAGGTACCTAGGTAGACAATAGGTAGACTTGAAGGCGAGGTCAATTTGTGCGTGTTGCTCCATTTACCTACCTAAGATGACCACAAATATCTCATTCCTGATCAGTCTTACCTCAGATCTCTCCTAGTCCGAAGAGATGACATGTAAACAATCGCCAGGTTCGTTTTCATGTAGAGACTGGATGCTCAGGACAGCCGCAGGTCCCTGGTCCGCGCACTTGAATGGAGTCCAAATGGTTGAAGTACATGTTAATAAGCTGGATAAGCAAGATTGTCGTCCCTCGAGACGCTGTCTGGCTGTTCTCAACTTCCAAGCCGATTGCTGTGTCTGGAATGAGGAACGGATGGTGTGAGTCCACGTGATCAAGTCGGAAAATAGTTTCTCCCTCTTCCGCGAATGTAAAGTCGCCCGTCGCCAACCCTAAGACCCCAAGACCCTCTGCCATGAGGAGCACAACCTTGATGGAAGCACCGCACCTCCGCGCAGGTTGAGCCGCCACAGTCCACTCCATCCAACCCACCCATTATACCCCACTCATCAGGACTCAGGCCGCGGCCGCTGCCTCGCTGCAGTACCTACAACCATTCTCACCCTTCCGCAGAATCAAACCCACCATGCGCCACCATTCAAGAGCAGCAGAACGGAGAGGCGATGACGCTGATGACCTCGAGGAGCCGTTAGTTGACACGACAGTGGCCATCCCTCTACGTTCAAAGCGGACCGAGCGAAAGCACAAAAAGAAGCAACTCTCGACAAAGCCAAATGCGGATCCCAAATCTCTGTTCCATCTTCCCAGCGAGCTATTCCTCGAAATCTTGTCCTACCTCCGTCCCAGCGATATCTACGCTCTCTCGTGTCTAAGCAAAGCTGTACGTGAGTTTGTCCTCGCAAATGAAATTTTCATTTGCAAAGAAATAGTCTCATGGCGGTACCCTATCCTCAAGAAGAGCTTCCCACGTCCAGTTTCTCTTTCATCTGTGTCGACCACTGCTCGTGCCGCTCTCCATAGCCCTGCCCGACAATCCAACCGGAAACAAGCGTCCTACCAGCATATCTCTCCTCCACATCCCTACGAAGTGTGCACTTGCATGACTTGCACTTTCGCTTGGAACAACCTCAATCTGATCCTCGACTTCGCCCATTTCCAACCGAAGCTCCGTAGTCAGCAGCCGATACCGATAGTTGCGCGAGGTCAGCACCCAGCATGGAATACACAGCTGCTCGGAGAGCACGCTACAGTTGTGCGTAACGCTGCACATAGTCCTTTAGCCCATGCCCGTATCCTGCAGCACCATTTGCGTTCTACTACGCTGTCCGTGGCACACCACGCCGCCAACGCCTCCAACCGCCGCCGCCGGTTTCGCATGACGGCTAAGGACGAGAAAAGCGAAACAGATCATTGGCTGGGTCGCAGTGGACCTCCGAGTACAGATTTCCCTTGGAGTAGGGATCATTATTACATGCTGGAGGCGTGGGTGCCGAATCGAGGATGGAACGGACAAGAGGGAAGATGGATGTATTTGGACGAGGCTATGCACAGCAGAGATATTGAGATGCTTCAACATTGGATGGGTACATGGACCGATCAAGCGCAGGTCAGAGACAGGGGAGAAGGAGAGGAACACGACGATGGGCGCCAGAACGAAACCGCAACCGAGAGTTCAGCCGTTCAAACTTGACATTGGGCATGGCATGGGAAGGAGACAGTATAGATGGTTGACCAGATAACAAGTACAGATCCAGCCTTGACAATGATATATACATTGTACTGCGTCCGCTCACGCGAATACCCTCGAAATTCTCCCGTCGCTGCAGATGATATCGATCACTGCGGCTAGCTGTGAAACAGTCGGGACGTTGTTCTACTCATTGACGGTAAGGTAACTTAGGAACGGTGTAATGGTGGCGCCCATGGTAGAGATAAAGTCTCGAGATTTCCAGTAAATGCACCTCTTAGATGGCACTGATCGTGATCGTGGAGCCGTGTCCAGATTCCAGAAGAGGTAACAATGGGATGGAGATGTGACCTAGCGATCCCATTTGGCACATAGAGATAGAGATACGGAAGAATATTTAGAGGTCACATGCGTGAGGTGATGCCGGATGCCAAATTTACCAGGCAAGTATTAGGTAGGTAAGGTAACGAAGACTGGAAGGTTTGGTCTCTCAGGTCGTGAAATGGGTATGTTAGGTACCGTACCGAAGATACCTACCTCACCTTAGGTAGGTTAGGTAGGTACCTTAGGAATCTAGGTAGGTACTCTAGTCTAGGTAGTCTCTGGTGGGTACCTAGGTAGACGCAGGCCCTCCTCCATGCCTAATTTACCTACACCTCAGCTGTACTCAATGCTGACAACATAGACACCTTCCAAATTCCTTCCAAATATTCTAACTTCACTGCTTCACGGTTCCATAAGCTCGCGGCGACGTGTTGCGCAGACATTGCTCAGCTAGTTTCGGTCCTTCGAGTCCCATCTCTGAAAGCGTTCACTTATTCATACCACGACACGACGTTCAGTCGACTGCCCCGAGCTGACGCCAGGACGCGCGCGGTTGGTTATTTACCCCAGAGCTCTGCCACAGTTGACAGTCCACCCTCGATCACACTTCTCCGTCTTGTATCCACTCAAGGGATACCATGGCTGACGTCTATATCGGCCGCGCCATTTTGGTACATCTCAAATCGCCTCAAAACACCATCATCCAAGGCTTGGTAGCAAACGTGATCCAACAGACATCTACTCTCGTGCTGCAGGATGGTATGCCGCGCATTTCAATCTGTCTCACAGCGAGTACTGACTCATAGGCAGTCCTCATTGTCAACACTGGAGAGCGTCTTCCAGGCTGCACGCTCGAAGGCTCACAGATCGCAGAGATCAAGATCGTAGATGCACCTCCTCCTGTTCAACCCTCAACCAACGCTCCGTCGCACAGCTTCCCTCCTGCCCACCATGTCCCGACACCGACATCCCTCCCTTCAGCTGAGCCGCCGCAGGCTCAGCCCTCACAAAACTTTGCCGACCCTGCGATTCTGAGCGTGGGCAGAAAACCATCGGTTGCTGTCGACATGCCCCCACAAGAAGCTCCCTCGACTCCGATGAAAACCGCAATCAACAGGCTTCCGAGAAACACTTCACCGTTCATAGGGGAGCCTGGACAATCGCCGTCCTCAAAAGGTCCCGTGCCTACGAAATACAACTCCGCAGCCACCCTCTCCGCGCCGTTTTCCGGACTCGAAATCGGCAACACTGAGCCGCTCGACGACACAGACGACCAGACAATGGTGCAAGAGTCAGTTAGGAGAGTGAGCCTGTCCAAGACACGGACTGGCAAGCCCTTGGAAGGCTCCGCGGATCCGAAGAAGTCAATCCGAAAGAAAAAAGGCAAAAAGAATACCGCTGCCGCGCCAAACACGGAAACCACTCTTGACGTTCCACGCCGGGCTCCTGAGCTCACAAAGAAGCAAAATGGAACGGGGCAGTACAAGGGTAGAGGGTGGAGGCAGACTCCCATTCTCCAGGACGGCACTTTGTCTCCTGGAAATGTCGAGCATTCTAGGACACCCGGGGTTATTGGGGGGGAAATGGGCCTTCAAGCAGCTTCATCATCCCAGAAAAAGACTCGGCGGCAGTTGGCAGTGGATGCCACTAATGGCTGGGCTACCGAAGACGCCGACAACATCCAAGATCTTCCTGAATTCGACTTTGCAGAGAACTTGTCCAAGTTCGACAAGCGCTCCGTGTTTGACGCAATTAGGAACGAAGACACTACAGCTGATGAAGACCGCTTGGTCAGCCACAACCGCCTGCCAACGCGACCAGGCACGTACGGTGGCAAGAATATCCATCCATCCGAGAATGTCTTGGACGCGCCGAGGCAAATCAAGCGAAGTGATGCTGATTCAGAAAGCAGCGAAGGCGACCCGTTTGATCTTGTAGACAGCGGACGTAACTCGCGGAGAGCAATGTCTCGTACTTCCTTGAAGCGAAAACCTCAGCGGTCTGGGAGCGGCATTCTTGACGAGGGCAGTCATCCCTCGAGTGCCTCTAATCTCCTAAGTCGCTCCCGAACATCTTTGGGGAGACCCACCTATTCGTCCTCCCACGCCACTGGTAGCCCGAATCCCACCCGCTTTACGCCGTCTGAATCCCCAACCCCACCAGATCGTGTAAATCTTCAAGCGCACTTCCGCATTGTCTCAAACAATCTTGTTTGTCCAAGTATCACTCCAGGCCTGATGGCCGCCGTCGAAGAAAGTGCCGAGGTCGACTATGGTCTCACACCAGACATACTGAACGAAAATTCTGGCCGCGGTCTTGCTGAAGTCGCCCTCCTCGCCATCAATCCAGGCGGAAGACGACTGGCAAAGGAAAACCTCAACGTGAACTCCAAGCCGGTCCTCGTCGTGCTGGCGGGGAATCACAAGGCCGGCGCGCGCGCCATGGCTGCCGCACGGCACCTCTTGTCGAGAGGACCTCGAGTTATTGTTTGTATGCTTGGGTTTGACCGGCCCTCCGTGGATCTAGAGCCCGTTTTGCGTCGACAAGTCGACTTGTTCAAGAAGCTCGGTGGAGCGGTAAGGGGCTGGGTCGATGTCAGTAGGTACCTTAAGGGATTAGATGCTCCGCCTGAGATCATCATGGACGCTCTATTGGCACCAGGAAGGAACTTTGATGGACTCGGACAAGAGGACCAGAAAGTGTGCGTGGAGATGATGGGCTGGGCGAACAAGAGTCGAGCGCAGGTTCTAGCTGTAGACTGCCCCAGTGGAGTCAACGGCAGCACAGGTTCGGACTCATGTTTCTTGGAACCAAATCGGTCGCTAACCACGTTCTACTTAGGCGAAATCTCCATTCTTGAAGGCGAACCTCTTGAAGTCCGAGCGAAGTTTGTCGCTTGCATCGGTGCACCCCGGGTCGGTCTACTACGCGCCGCTCAGCGCTCCGCCGACTATATCAATTGGCAGTTGTGGGTCATCGATATCGGCATCAACAAGCCCTGGAAGGACTGCGAGTTTACGGGCAAGAAGGGAGTCAAGTTTGGCAATGAATGGGTCGCCCAACTCAAGCTTGTACCTGGTGGATGAGCAGACCGTATCGGGCACGGAGGCTCTCGGATTGTTCGAGAGATGACTCGGAAGTGAAGACGGTCGCATCACATGCTCGAGTCGCCTCGTATACCACAACCGACCCGAAATCCAAAGCAACTCTTTAGCCATTGATGCAGGCCTTGGCAATTGTTCGCGAGTCAACACTTCAGAGAGGCAGACGGCGCGTGGTTGGACCGTGGCGGACAGGATGGCTCTCGCTATCTGATGTTCTCGTGGGCCGCAGATCCTGATTCCTGTTGTACGGTTGGGGTATGTGACGAGCGATGGGTGGCCGACATTGTGTTGTTTCATGGAGTGGGTCGGAGATTGCATGCACATGGATTTGTGATTTTGCCTCCAGGCTTTGTCAACAAGTCACTTGCAGACTTTCGTCTCTCTCACCACGCCGTGCAAGCTCGTGGCACTGCATCTTGTTGATGTATTATCCCTCGAGTGTCGGTCACATGACGACTGCTTGGCATTTTAGCAGCGGTGACACGTCCATCCACATCAAACGACAGTACAGAGTTTTGAGAGAGCCCACGGAGCGATGCGACGCTGTTGGTCACTGGTTCTTGGAAACTCTTGAAACGCGATAGAAGGTGGAGGTGATCCGCGCTATAGATGAATCCGCCAAGGCTTTCCGCCGTCTACATGAGGACCAAGGGGGAGCAAAAGGTGAAGGCAAAGGCGCATAACCATGGATGTCGTCAATATTCTGGGGAACAGGCTAGAACATCCCAGGGGTGATCCTCGCTCTACGGTTTGAAGATCGCCAACCGTAGGTAGGTATTGGCGTGACTTAACAACCAGTGGAAACACATCAACGATCTCTACCTCAGGTTCCTCAGCTATCTCAGCTACCTATACGCTATCTACCTACCTACCTACCTACTTACCGCCAACTGCCTACTGCCTACCTACTAGGGGACCGTGCTGGCTGGGTAAGGTAGGTACCTTTTACAGCCATCCTGCCCCTTACCCAATTACTCATCAGCTCGTCTACCCAAGGCAGATAGGTAGCTTGCCTCATCCATAGCCAACAGCATGACGCCGTCCGGAGCTGCAGAAATCTTGTCACCTGCTGTGCAGCTTGAGGTCATATTACCCCCGCTCTTTACTAAGTCTGGAGCTGCCTGGACTGAGCCTATGCGTGAATGATGAGTCTCTCTCGTACCTGGTTGTCTCTCTGCTTCATCCCTTCGGTCGTTTAATCCACAATTACACGGACGTCATGCCACACATTCCTGTCTCCGACCCTAGGGCGATCTTGGCTGTGTGGTGGAGACGACGCTCTTCCGCTTCTCGACTCACCCGCGCCCTTGAAGCTTACTGGGCCAATGTTTCCGCCATGGAGATCATCAAACAAGGCTCATTTTCGCCGCCGCATCTTCTACGAACTAAGCATGGTTGGCTGAGTTTCTAGCCATCTTGTCCTTGTCATTTGTTCCTGAATCTTTTCGTTGATTGGCCATCGATTCAACTTCCCTCTCAGAGCCCTCCGCTGGATTTCCTCTTGTGGCGTTACTCACGCTAACTCAACCTTTCATTCTACAAGAAGTCAATTAGATGAGCTTGTTGATACTCTCGTAGATTGCCTCCAAGAGTTCAACCACGTAGATAAGTGATCCGCGTGCCTTGCTTCACCTGGTTTTGATACCTTTTAGCAACAGTCTTTCCCTTCGTCCTTTCGTCGCTTGGTCCACTCTCTTTAAACTTCTGCATTCGCTATGAAGGCCTCTACTATTTTGCTCCTGGCTGCGGCCATAGTCAACGCCGCTGTCGTTCCCACTGCTCCTGCACCCAATGCTAACGCCGCAGACAAACGCCAGATCCTCGGTGGCATCACGTCCTTGGCTGGTAAGTGCTCACTGGAAACACTCGCGGCAGGAAACAATCCACTGATTCCTCTTTCAAGGCAAGGGCGGAAAAGTCCCCGACCCAGCTGGCGCTTCTCCTCGCCGCGTGGAACTGGGTTCCAACTCCACCAAGGCCGGACTTGGTCAGGCCCATCCAGGTCAGAAAGTCGTCAAACTGCGTGAGGGTCCTTACAGCGTAATCAACATGAACAAGATGAGCCTCACGGGCGAGGCTGGCGCTCTGTGGAATTACCCCGACGTGGGCGTCTCAAAACCATGCGAGGGGAACTGCACCATCATCGGACTGCAGGCCGGATTGGAATACCCTGACGGTACAAATGCAAATATTGACTCTGGCATGTGGCTGCATCATGTTGGTTACCAATTCTCGAGTTGGATTAAATGACCCGCTGACCAGTTTCACAGATGGTCTTCCTTGTCAAAGGACCCGGTCGCGTCGATGCTACCTGTGAAAATCACCGCGGCGTCAGTCTGCCCCATCTTGATGTCGGCGCCACACCACAAACCTCGGAGCGTCTCTTCTCATCTGGCAACGAGCGTACACCGCTCATCGTGCCAAAGGATGTCAAAGCCGGCTACAAGATCAACGACAAAGATCAGTTTGCTTTCATCGTCGACCTCATGAATGATAATATGGAGGACAAGGTTGTTTATCTGACCATGACCTACACCATTCTGGATGGACACCCCGAGGATTACGAGACCTTCCGTCCCGTCTGGTTTGACGTCAATCAGTGCGGCACCAGCGAGGTGCCGAGCCCCCAACCTGACGGCGCCTTTACTATTCAGAGCCAGCCGTGGACACCCACGTTTGAGGGTAGGGTGCTCGGTTTGGCGGGACACCTCCACGATGGGGGTACCGTAAGTTCAGCACAGCCGACTGCGTGCAGGCGGTCGACTAGATTAACCAGGCTAACGGTGCATCCCGCAGAACCTCCAAGTCAAGACCCAACGCGCTAACGTCTGCAACTCGACCACCACCTACGCCGGCTCCCCCGAGTTCATCCCAAAGGCTGGTGGCATGGGCGACATGGGCGGCATGGAGGAAGGCGAGCACTCTGACGAAGAAGCCGCGCCTGCCGCTGGCGAAAGCGAGAGTATGCCAGGCATGGATATGGGCGGTGAGGAGGAAGCTGGACATTCTCACGGCGGCATGGCTCGCAGGGACGGCGGCCACGGTGTCGAGCACATCTCTAACATGGTAAGTTGACCTGGGCAATAGTGCTTCCTCCTGCTCCCTTCCTAACGTCAAGTAGAAATCTTGCTACGGCATGAAGTGGGGCAACAACGAGGTAGCCGGTATTCAGGACCTGAAGAAGACGGATACCTGGACCATCGTCGGCCACTACGACTACAACGAGCACCCCGGTGCCAAGCACGGTGGCAGTGACAAGCCCGCCAACATCATGGGCATCGCCATCATGTTTGTGATTGAAAACCTGTAAGAGCATAGTGCCGGTGGAAGAGAGGAGAGGGGGATGCGGGAGCGGTGGGGAGGAGAGTCGATGGGAGGAAAGGGGGCCAGGGTATGTAGAGTTTCCTGCACAGGACATTTGGAAAAATGTAGGGAGACGCTTCTGGTTCTGATCATTCATGCGTAGTTTTCCAAATAAACTGTCCATTGCGACTCTCCTCTAGCGTGCAGACGGTGGTTCCCTGGCGGTGAGGTTGATGCGCCTCTTCCCTCCACCTGCCTCTCGTGACTGGTGTGGCTTGGGGTCCCAGCTTCCCGATCGCCTGTAGGGGTACATGATCACGTGCCCTTGGGAAGCTGAGAAGTTGCGGCAGCACGGTCCACCGCGAGCTTGGACGGAGTCGACGGAGTCGACGGACTCTACGGCCCGGGCGAGCGCCGAGCGAGCGAGCGAGCTTATCACGCTTACTTCAACAGGCTTGGCAGGCTTAGCTCAAACAATAAACTTGATCCACGATGATATCAATGTTGAATGGAATGGGTATCAAGTCTGTCCGCTTCTCCACATCTCGTTTCTCTCTTTCCAAGTTCTTCAATTCTCTCTTTGGCGACAGACAAACAAAAAATATTGCTATTGGAGTGTCATCTATCACGAGGTATTTCTGCTGTTCTTCTCACACCTCTGACCATAACGGACTTCGAAATCTGTCAGTCGTTCACTGCCCTCCACCCAGCTTCCAAGCGGTAGACTTCACTTCCTGGAGAAGACTCTCCCCAAATACACCGTCATAGCCATTCGCTGCGAGATACTCCCTGAATTTGGCATCTTCATCCTCCAAGTCTCTCTCGCGGTCCGGAACCAGGAACCATGCAATGATCCCACCAACCGTGGCGAACGCGGCACCAATCAAGAATTCCGCCTGCGTTCCCTTCTCTGTTGTTCCAAACGAATCTTGGATGGGCATAAAGACTTGCGTTCCGATGGCGCTACCAGCCTTGCCGACGGCGGCTGCGAACCCGAGGAAATGGCCCCTGACCGGCGTGGGGAAGCTCTCGGCACCGCATAGGAAGGTCGCCACGCCAGGACCCATTTCTCCGAAAGCGTTGAAGATGCCGTATAGGACAATGAAGAGGGGCAAGACAGACTGAATGGGATGAAGGGCTCCACCGATGATGAAACCAAGGGCAGCCCAAAGAAAGAAACCAAGTGTCATGGTTTGCTTGCGGCCGATGCGGTCCATGAGGAGGCCGCCCACGAGGCATCCTGGAAGATAGAAGCAATTGACCGCAGTTCCAAGGCCAATGTTCTGAGTGAGGGTGTTGTTGGGATTGAGTTGGGCGATGATTGTTGAGGAAAACAGACCAAACGGATAAGTGACGCTGAGGTGTAATTGGTAAGCCGAATCAACCATTTGAAAGAGTATTGGCACTTACAAGTCGTAGAAGAACCAAGCGAGGCTCGTGCCGAGCATGGGCTTCCAGTAGCGCTTGATCGCCAGCCAGTACGGGATTTTGTGTTTTATTGCGTGCTTGCGGTATTGGCTTGACTCTATCATTCGAATCCGGAAGAAGAACAAGATGACTGGGAGGACAAAGCCGAGTCCGAAGCTGACGCGCCAGACACCCTCGGAAACATTATGATGGTAGGCCGCCAAAACGATCAGGGCAACTACTCCAGCAATCACAAAGCCAAAGTCGATGGCAAAGTCGGTCGAAATGGCGACCAAGATCCCGCGACGGCGACGTACAGCCGGAGTCTCATCTGCGGATTCGGTCGCGCCAGTAGCACAGGTCGGGTATTCGCCTGGAAGCTTTCATCAGTCCCGTGTCCTTTTCCTAGGTTCATCATGGGATGGGACTTACCTCCAGCGCCGAACCCGGCCACACCCCTTCCAATGATCATCATCCAAAACATACCCAAGTCGGTGGTCCCATGGGCCGCTGTGGCGAGCACTATACCAAGAACTAGAAACAGAGTCGCGAAGATGATACCCGTCCGCCTTCCAAGGCGATCGATTGCGAAACCGAAGAACAGCATGCCAAAGATCTCGCCAATCAGGTAGGCGTTTGACAGGCGCGTCTTGATCGACTTGGACATGGTGTCGGCGTAAAGTTCTGAAAAGAGGGGCTCCATGTAGCCGATGATCTGGGCGTTGTAACCATCGCTGAAAAGGGCAAGGCCGGCGACAAGGACAGTGATGATATTGGAGGCTTTGGTGATTTTCGCCACGGTGCCAGGAGCGATTTCGATGTCGGAATCGGCACTGGAAACCTTGGGGTAGTCCTCCTCAATAGGCATCTTTGCGTCTGAGGCGGAGTACTCGGCAATTGATTTGTCCATGGCGACGAATGGCGATGCCGGACGGATGGTGCTGTACGCTGGGGTGGATGTACTAGTTAATTTCCTGGCTTTCAAGTTCCTTGTTTCCGTTGTTGCTTCGGTTTCCGTTGTTGCTTCGAAGATGGATGGCCTCCCAGAAGCCTGCCACAACTGCACGTCGGGATTTACTTTATAGTCGATTGACGGAGGCTGGGAAAGCAGTGTCTCTGTCGCTCTTCTCTGCGAGCACCATCAGACACTCGACGTTGCTTCGCATCAGCGCCGGCTTCCATCCAAGCACAAGTCCAGAGAAGCTTTCCGCCACGGAATGCTTATTCCAGCTGTTGGCCAGTCAATCCAGCTATGTGCTGCTGGGCTCAGTGGTCTGCAGATTGTTGACCACAATTCCACCTTCTAGGCACACGGCAGAGAGCCGACGGTCGACGGAAACAGACAAGGCGAGCAGCAATGGGGGATAAGGATCTGACCGATCCTCTCCCAGCCCACGTGTCCGAGCATGAAGTGGTGATAAGCCCAGCCCAGTTCGCCTGCAGGCTCGCAAAGTGTACGGCTAGGTGGGGGGTGGATCACGTGGATATATCGTGCGAACGACGGTTGAGGACCGCCACTGCAGACGGGAAGCTTTTCATGTCTTCCAACCTTATAACTCGGTTTTTTCGATTCGTGGCAGTAGTCGCAGTACTCATTGCCATGGAAAGTCGGAAGCGTTCGTCAAAAGGTAAGGCCACGTGATCAGTTGGTCTCGATATCTCATCTGATCCATTTGTTTTGCAGTTGGGTATATACTACTGTACATAAAGTATCGTTGAAATTACTGTAGGTACCTACTGCGGCCATTAGCTGATCTTCTCTGTTCGAACGTCCCCAGCCGACATGGGCGTGGCGGACATGTCGCGGCTCACTCGACTCGCCCTTCTTGCCGATGTTCCCTTGCCATCCCACGTCCCCTCCACACTCCAAAATCCGGTCTGCAGAGTACTCACGCATCACCTCGACGCTCGACCACTCTCGCGCTTCCTGCCGATGTCTAGCCTGGGCGGATTCTGCAACCCTCGCACTCTTGACCGACTCAATGCTGCAACACCAGCCTCCGAGACATAAAACGGATGGCTTTCAGAGGGCTCGGCCGTCTTGGGGGCCCTATCTACAAACACTCCAAAGCATTCCAGAAAGGTTCAGCCGCTCCAGAGTCCAGTGCCCAGCATGTCTCTTACCGAAGAGCAAGCCTCCTCATTCAACAAGAATGGCTACTTGATCCTCCGCAATATCTTGACCCCCTCACAAACCGCGCTCCTCCAACGTTGGGCCCAGGAAGTTCATGATTGGCCCACCACCACTTCTTCCCCATGGATGCCCTACGAAGAAATCAATTCTGCCGGGAAGCATGTTCTCTGCCGTACCGAAAACTATGCCAACCACCATTCCGGCCTCAACTCCCTTCTCCGTGGCAGTGATCTCCTCTCCCTCCTCGCTCAGCTTTCCGGCGAGAAAATGCTTCTTTTCAAGGAGAAGATCAACTACAAGCTCGCTGGTAGTGGTGGCTTCTCCCCGCATATTGATTCCACCGCCTACACCCACATCAAGAACATCAAGCATCTGACCATCCTCCTGGCCGTCGACCCCTCAAACCAAGGAAACGGCGGGCTAGAGGTCGTTTCCGGATCTCATGAGATGAACGTCCCGATCAATCCAGAAGACAACTGCATTGAGCCCTCTTGGGTGGCCGCGCAGGACTGGACGCCGGTCAATTTGGAACCCGGCGAGTTGCTGGTCTTTGGAAGCTATCTCGCCCATCGATCGGGCGCCAACCAAAGCTCGAAAGACAGAAAAGCCATCTATGCCACCTACAACTGCGACAGGGAGGGAGACCTGCACGATAGCTACTATGAAGACAGGAGGACTGTGTGGCCGCCGACACATTTGAGGCGCGACGGTGAGACGTACGAAGAAGGGGCGATGAGGTATGGGTTTGGGAGCCCGATGTTGAGTGTTGGGCTGGGGAAGCAGTTTGTAGTGTAGTCTTTATGGGGAAATACTGCCATGACGGACGAAGTTGATACAGAGACCATATCATTAGGTAGAATGGAAACTGTCTCGGGCGGAAATGATCCGCCGAACCCCTGCATTGCCAGTGACATGTAATGAAAGTAATGGAAGGCGAGGAAAGCTTTCCGTCGCCCGTGAAATTTATCGTCAGGAAATCCGAGGGTCGCTCGGCCTGCCACCGAGCCCATCAATGTCTTAAAGCACCTAAAAGACGTAGAAGAGAGGCTCGAGTTTCCTTCCAGTAGAAAATTCGCACTAGGCTCGTCCAATATTACTACCGGCCGTCATCGCCAGGATCGAAAGTGACGACAAACTCGCACAACATGGCTTCAATATCTGCGAAAGAGATGACCACTCACATACTCTCGCTCCTAACCACCCACGGCCAAAGCGACTACATCGGCGAGCCCATCTCCCAACTCTCCCACTCGCTACAGGCTGCTCACTTCGCCGCCGAGCTCCACCGCCCACGTGACACCGTCATTGCAGCGCTCTTGCACGACATAGGGCAGTTCATCCCGGCCTCGGACCTTCGCTCTCTCGCATCCTCCATCAAATCGATGCCTTCCAATGTTGGTCGCGTCGGCCACGAGACACTCGGTGCGGCATACCTCCGTAAGATCGGATTTTCCGAGAATGTAGCCGCGCTGGTCGCCGCCCATGTGCCTGCGAAGCGCTTCCTGTGTGCTACGGTGGACGGGTATTGGGAAGGATTGAGCGATGCGAGTAAGCAGTCTCTTAAGTTTCAAGGGGGGAAGATGAATGATGCGGAAGTGGAGGAGTGGAAGAGGCAGCAATGGTGGGAGGAAATGGTTGCGTTGAGAACATGCGATGATGCTGCAAAGGTTGAGGGGCTGGAAGTCAAAGGGGTAGAAGGGTATCGGGCGTTGATTGAGGAGCACTTGTTGGAGCAGAGAGAACAGTAACGATATCTAGGGTTGATCGGTTCCGTATACGGCTACCTGCTTTGTTATGCGGTGTTCAAGAAATCTGACAATATTCAATGATGCTTCCTTAACTTAGGATACGCAACTTCGCTCACACAGATGCATGACATCTTTACTGCTCCATCTCCCCATCTGCCCGGTTGAACTTGTACTGTACAACGCCATCAAGCTTTTGTTCCCAATCCTGCCGGTGGAGGGCGAAACATTCCATCGCGGGCGAAGGAATGACAGGGAAAATGCCCATCTTAACAATGGCAGTACCCGAAAGTAGCGCCGTTTCAGACTTGATCGAGCTGTGTGGGAGAAGCACACATTATTGTTAGCTAGGTGCTCAATGACTGCGGGCAGGAGCCTTTCCAGTGTACATGTACAGGATCACTTACTTCCCACAATTGCCACAAAAGTACCTCCATAACTCAGTCCCGCTGCCCGTGTCTTTATCCACGTACTTCTTCAGACTATTATCTTTATCTTCAATCTGGACCTTGTTCTCACTGATGGCAAGATTCGTTGAAAAGATGGATCCTGAGGTCTTGCGGCAGTTTGCGCAGTGGCACAACAGCGCGCGTGGGCGACTGAAGAGCTCTGGGTCGTCGACGGCGACGTGTATGGAGCCACACAGGCAGTGGCCGCGGAGAGGGTTCAGCGTAGTTTTGCCGTACTGAGAAGGGTCGCCGGTGAAGGATTTCGCCATCATGTGACCGGATTGGAAGGCGAGCCTCCACTGCAATAAGACGCTTTTGGAGTAATAAGGTAGGTGCTTAGGCAGAGCAGTGAGGGAGCAGATGAGGATATAAAACATCGGAAGAGATCAAAAGAGCGGAGAACTCATCCGCCCGGGTTTTCGGGATCACTTCGACGGTACTCATATCCGAGATTCCAGAGCCCGATGAGATGGGTATGGTATGGTCCACAGGTGAGGCACTCACCTACGTACCTATATATGCCTACGTCAGGGCTCTGTCCGAAGGAGTCTCGGAGTTTGGCTTCGGATATATTGGAGGGGAGGAGCTGGAGGGTCGTGACGTCGAGTGGAGAATCACTGAACAGCGGTTTCGTTTATTAGGTATCATTGGCTTGGGTATGGTGGAAGGTTCCACGTTTGACTGAGGGGCAATCTGTTCCCCATCCGATTGGTCATGTGACCTGAAGACGGCCCGAAGGACTACACATCCTCTCGACACCCGAGCACTCAAAAGATGCTATACATGTAGTATTCGCTTAAAAATTCCATGCCGTCCATGCTAACAACGGTCTATTAGACGTTACAAAAAAAGGTGAAGGGTATGCTGTACGCCGCGGTGCGCATAGCAGAGTTCAAGGTTTAATTCGACAACGCAAAAACCAACAGTATCCAGATAGCTAAGAAAAGTTGACTGATTTCAATCTTGACAGCCTTTGAACCAAGGCTTGTATCTGCTTCAGCGTCCTCGTCCCTTTTCGTGTTGTTTCCTGCCCGAGTTGCAGCCTGGCGTGTCACAAGAGGGTACACATAAGTTCCGTCCGAAAGCGCATCAGCGGCTCCGTACCATCTTAGCAGAAGCTGAATGGCACCACCTCCTGCAGGAGCCGGTAACCAATTGCCCGTCCAGTTCGCCGGAGGCTCATTGTCTGAGGCCTGCACGAGTATCTGAAAGGGCTTGTCTTCGATGCTAGCGTTGGCACCGTAGACAAAAAGTCCATCGGGGTATGTCAGATTCGAGCGATCGCCCACAGCGTAAACATCCCGGGGGTTTGGGATCAGAAAGTTGTCCTGATATATCGTCAAACTCCAGAATCCCGTTTCCAAGAGTGGCGGCTTCCTAGAGAATGTGTACAGCAGAGATTCGTTCGGACCAATCGACGTAGTACCCCCGGCGAGTGGCGAGACAACACCTCCGGTGCTAGAGTTGGACCAGGTGGGATAGATGGCGTTCGGTTTGCTGAGCGCAAGGTAACCGCCAATGGATACGGCCGCCCGTAGTGCGTATTTTTCCCTGTAATCTCCTATAGCAGACGAGTTGACAACGGACCAGCCGTTGGACATTGGTACGATAATACCGGGCTGAGTGACGCTGCCAAAAACCTTCGCGAGAGCGGTCTTATTGGCAACACTGTAGTCAATGTCACGAGGGTTAAAGCTCTCATCGACAATGCCGGCCTGACCCAACATCCTTGTCACATCGTCCAAGTCCTCTTGGACCTCTGGAGGATTCGCTACATGATATGCGGCAAGAAGCATCAAGACACTTTCGACTGAGTTCTTAGGGTTAAAAACTTTTTGAGAAGTCTCCTGCAGAGTGGGGCGCGCTTGATTTATTGCCAGTCTTTTAAGGGGTATGATTCTCGTAGCGTTTTGCCAAGCGTGGATCTGGGCGAGGGAAGAGCTGTTCTGCACAAGCCAACGGATTTCGAAGATGCCGTACAAGGTAGGCGAGTTTATGGCGCCTTGGAATTTAGTCTCGTGTTGCCGGGTGTCGACGCCGTAGGTTCCTCCATCAGGGGTAGGACGGAGGAGGAACCTTCCCCCTATGTGAAGGTTACCTGTGCCAGTGTTTGCAAAATTGTTTCCATAGCTGTGAAATTGATTAGCAGTGCTACAACAGAAATGCCTCCATGGCAATTGGATGGACCCACGGATCGTAGTAAGAGAAAAGATGGTACTGGTCTGTGTGGATATTGGGGAGGTCGATGACCAAATTGCTCTCTGAAAGGTCATACACCGCCGACGAGTACAGTGTATCAACATTTGGCTTGACAACACTCCTATCCTCGGGACGAAGAAATCTCCTGCCGTGTTCGAAGGCATTGATGCCCACGCCATCTACCAGTCCTTCAGCAAACTGCCGAAATGCCAAGAGAGGATAGCCATACTTCTTTCATCAGCATGAGAGTGTGAGAGAGCGAGGAGCAACCTACCATCAAGGCAAAGGCCGTTGCATTTTGTGCGATCATGTCTCCCACCAGCTTTCCATCCTGGGCCGCAATTGATACTGCTAGGAGCGAACATGTAAAAAGACGGATGAAGGATGCCATGTCTTCAGCAGCCTTCGAGCGAGAATAGATGGCAATTGATGCGCGCCGGGAGAGCGGCTGGGGAACGTCTGATGCGTATATCTCTTGGCTCTCTCACAGTTGCAAGCACCTCACCAAAATTGCAGATCGCGCAAGTGGTAGACGCAGGCTTCCTCTGCACACCACAGTGCCGAGCTGGAGAGGGCTGGATGGCATCTGTTCCAATTTCCCAGGCAAGCGGTCCAAAATACAGAAAATGCAGAGGCGTGGGTTCAGTGAGATGCCTGACTTTGACGAGGAAAAGTGCAAGGGGCCCTGGGTTAGCCGCGTGAAGATATATTGCGATGGTGTCATCCTCATCGAGCGTCGCCTATCAGATCGAGCCTTGCAATATCTAAATGAGGCGACGGTCGCGGGCGTGGACTAGGCCGGGCTACCTGAGGCTTCCTTGGTATATACGAGTGATTGTGGGCCGTAGAGCGTGGTGTTTCCATGAGTCCCCGAAGTCAACCAGCGCGGCTGATGTGGTCATACAGGCTGGCAGGCTGGCAGGGTGTGGTGAGGGAAGGTTGGCACGTAACCCTCGTTCCAAATGCGAAACAAGGGCAACATCCTGACATTGACCACTATAAATCTTTTAAAATCCCCATGAACAGCCCACCTCCAGCCGGGCAGTGCGGGCGTGATTGCATATTGTAAGGAGCCGAGCTTCCTGTTCAGCAGCATCTGCCTCACAAGTCGTAGCGGATCGGCCCAGGGATGCCACCATAGACCCATAACACAAGGTATACATGCCGATCACGCCTCCCGTCCTGTCAACAACGACCAGATCACTAGACACATCTATGAGGACGGTGCCTTCGTGAAGCTATATACCCAGTGTTAGTGACCATCTCTCACCTTCTAAGTCGGATATGATTGAAGACTCAACTCGTTCCACATCTTCCCCAATACGCCTGGCTTCGGAGCTTGTTCCTGAACACTTGCGCGCCGCTCGGCTGCATTCCCGTCTTGAGAAGCTCGCTTCAGACTTGCGAGGCCTGAGAACATGCTGGTCGAGTCTTTCGTCTACCCAACTTATCAGAAACTTGACTGAACGCTGGTGTGTTATATCCGCCATGATGTGGCAGCAGGAAGTACATCAAGGTAGCGAAAATGTCCCGTTACTCGCGCACTCGGTTCGTACGAAGAGAAAAACTTACCTCCTGACTAGTACTCCTCGTGGCTTTCTCCATAGCGGTCGTGTCGTGACCACGTGTAGCACCCACCACTAGTCCTCCAAACAAACCACTTCCACCGCTGTTAGAAGGCGTGGGAACAGACGATGCGCCGCCTCGCGTAGCCGTGTTAGCTTAGTTGTGCGATCGATTCATGAAGCTGCTGTGTACGGTCTTCAGTAGGTTTAGATATAAAAAAAAAATTGACGGATAAAATTTGTGACCACGTATAGTGATGTTGTTCTTTTTCTCACGTCTCATCGGGGTAGATACGCTTCCTTTATAGCCTTCAAGCATTCATCACAGCCGTATCCGCGCTGCTGTCGTGCAAGTTACGTAGTACATAGCGACCTTGGTGTCAGAGTGTGGTCCACTACTATGGGGAACGGGACGATGACGGGGTGATGGGGTGAACGTGTGAATCGCTCAGCACGGCAAAAGTCAATGAGATCATAGACTAGAGTCGTTATGGATCAGGTCGGCTTCCAGATCGCGCAGCCCGCTGGGCCAGCTCCACGGGCTGCTTGCTTGGCAGTAGGTACCGTAAAGCTATTCCGCTCCGGCGCCCCGCCCCGCTGGTTGTCCTTATCGCTCACCAGTTCGACGAGATTGGGAGACTAAACCACACAATCCAACTTCATTCTGAAACATTTGCAATTGTCGCTAGATGTAACATACTTCGTGCTAAGAGCAAAGACAGGCATAAGCATCATATTTCCCCGTACTTCTATCCTTTCAACACCATTTGGAAAGTTCTTGCCTCGAACCATCTCGCTCCTCTATGCCACAGTGGCTGTCCTTCTTCCATTGTCGGGTGGCTCGACACTGTACGGATCACAATGGCGAAATTTCCGATGACTCCTGATGGTACTTCACGCTCTCCTGGCTAGCATACTTGCTCATGCCTCGTAGCTTCTGTCCGTAGAGCCAAAGGGCATAAGGTACCGCCATCAAACCGACTGTGATGAAACCGAGGGTGCTTCCCGCCCATCCTATTCCGAGGTCTTCGAACACTATAATATTGTTAGATTGTCGATTTTAGAACGAATGGGCGGCCTACTCTTCTGGGTGAACAGCGGAAAGGTGGCAGCGAGAAGATATCGGAATATGCCATTCGCAGCTATGCAGGATGCGCTGTAGCGTTCTCCATAAACGTCTGTAACATAAAGTCCAAGAGCTATCTGCGGCAAACGTTAGTATGATTTGCAACTTGGTCATAGAGGGGAACTTACAAAGACAGTTAGGTTCGCCCACGCCACTGGAACCATTGCCAGAACTGGACTGATCCAATGCGTATTCGGCTTCGCGGTCCAGGCGAACCAGAAGAGCCCGAATGGCATTCCTAAGGCTCCGATCATGGCCCCAAACAGCCTTTGTTCTGGCTCGACGCTCCCACGCTTGCGGCGCGGGACTATATAAAGCATCCTGTCAATAACGAGGTATGTCGGCACAGCGACAATGGAGCCGACAGCGATTCCGAGGAAGGCCAACCCAGTCTCACCACGAGTGAAGCCGTACACCGTTGGGAAGATAATGGGGAACGAAGCAAAGCTCATGAAAATGACGGCAAAATTGAAGGCCATGTAGAGGCTGGTACAGAAAACAATGGGGTCCGTGAAGAGCATACGGATTGGCACGAGGAGGAAATCAAGTACAGAAGACTTGAAGGTAGACGAGGTATGTCCTTCCGGTACGTCCATCGATTTGGATTTCCTCTGTGCCCTTGTATCAAGAACCTTACGGTAAGTCTCTTCCTGTCCGAATGAAGCAGCGTATGCTGGTTCGTTTAGTAGCGCACACGTCAAAGGCTATAGAACTGTACTCACCGGTGAGAGAAATGACTGAAACGGATTTCTCTTGTCAGCATTCAAATTCCAGTCCTCTAAGGTTCAGTGTTGACTTACAGATAAGCACCCATTGAGTCCATTGCCAGCCTTTGGCTTGCGACACATACCCTCCGATCACGGGGCTTGATCCTAGCGTAAGCATGGTTCCTCGAGGTAATTGGCTTTTCATCGAGACGTGTCACTACGTACCCTATAGCCGGACCTAGAAACGGGCAACAAATCCACACTCCTGTGGAGACTCCTCTTTTCTCTTCCGCAAAAAGATCTGCCCCTGTTCCTGAGACAACGCAAAGCGGTCCAGCAGAAAAGAACCCCGCGAAGAACCGACAGATGAGCACCCCAGCGAGTATAGGAGAGAACCCTGCTCCGACAGTAAAGAGCATGCCAATCGGGAAAATGTAGCGGTATGTCGGTAGCCGGCCGTATTTCTCGGAGATGGGACCAGCGACCTGCACAGATGTAAGATTTGGGCCTTTGGGTGTCAGACCAATCTGGAGAGATTCTCTTACAATTGGTCCCCAGCACAGACCGAGGACATACATTGATAAGCCCAGGAGAGCAACCGTGGGAGAGACATGGAAATCCTTCATGACATCAGGCACCGCAGGCGCATAGATACTGGATCCGAGCGACCTGCTCTTGTCAGTATCTTGACATCAGTCCCCTCGGATTACATACGCAACGAAACAAAAGAGAGCAGGTACGCCGATGTTATACGACTTCTTCCTCACACTCCAATTCCTTGGATTCTGGCTGTTGACAAGCTTATACTCCGACGATGACATGATGGTCGGATCTGTTGAAACTTGTTCCTCGGCGCCAGCGGTGGTGACGGTGTTTGCTTCGGAGATCTCCTCCTCTGGCGCCATCTTTTCAGTGTCGGAGGGCGCGCCTTTAAGATTGTTTGCTTCGGTTCCTGCTCCCGCAGAGGTTGCACTGCTTGACATCACGTGAGCAGGCTTGCTCACACAGCCTCGGTTGCTAACTTGAGCGGCAAGAAGAACGCTGGTGTAAAGAGCCTGGCTTGTACGATTCGGGGGGCTGTGAGGTGACGGGCGAGCGCAGGGTTCTGTGAGAGGGTAGGAAGAACTGAGAAATATGTGTCGGCTCCAGTTGCTGCAGACCCACCTGCAGTAGACAGGTACCGAAGAAGTTTCTCCGGAGTCCAGCACCGCTCTGACGGTTTAATGTTTCGCCCGAGCCAAGCCCAACCTCGAAAAGGCTGACAGATGCGAGGCCTCTTCAGAGCGTGGTTTGCTGTATGCTTTTCCAACTTCTGTCTTGTCAAGGAGTTAGGCATGACATCCGCTCTGCAGTGATACCTCCTACCTCCTCTCAGCCACACGTTGCTGGCTTGCAGTGCGTGGTGCGGCAGTTCTCATGTTACAAATCATCCACTGTGAGTTGTTCATGTTCAATTCTACACGGCAACTTTTTTTCTGTCCCATGGTACTTAGGTAGGTGGCCGTGTCCCTCAAAGTAGTGACCATTCCTCAGCATTGGTCACAGCGGCACAGCTTTCTCATGTGTGACTGCTATTTGCTTTTCCATTTCAACATGACATCCAGACAACTTCACAGACTGCATTCAAAAGCTACCTTACATATGGAAGCCCTGATCACACGGCTGTGGACAGTCGTGGGGTAGTGCTACCTACCTACCTTCAAGCGAACAGGGGAATGGGGACTAAAAAGAATCGAGTATTATAACGAACAGTCCTCAAATCTTACGCAGCATCGGCAAGGCATGGAGACTTTTCTTTGGTGACTGGTACATGACACTACGTTGTTCTCGGATTTGTCTGAACAGATAGCTCATAGGGTCTCCTTATGGCTGGCAAGGTAGATCAATCGCGATTATACTCTCCATTATCCTCGCCTCTAGAAAGCATTACTTAAACTTGCGGTGCAATCGAAGGACGTACCCAGGTAGATAGGAACCTTTAGGTAGCATGTGTGGCATCTAGCACGTGACGATGCAGTGTGGAAGAATACACACGTGACTATAGACACTTTCCACAATCCAACATTCATGCGATTATTGCCAGCATGATTTGGCGCTGCATATCCTGATGCTTCTCCTTTAGGTTCCTCAGACGACAGAAGCTTCAGTGCCGACGTGACCTCAGGGGTGTTCATAGTCACGTTCACGCTTCCACACCTGACGGCCGTCTCGGACGAGTCGGCCGCCGAAATCTCACTACCGTACTGACTGCCCACTGCACTTGACTCGCTCACTCGGGACGCCGTTCGAGCAACAAAGAATCCACCTCCTCTTCCTTGCAACCTCCAAAATGCCGCTGCAGACCCCGTTGGAGCCTTTCCCCGCCATATCCACAGCCCAACAGGCCACCGAAAAGGAATTGTCCAACACTCGCCGACGGCGCAGATCAAGCGGCTTAGGGGGAGAACCACGCGGAGACAATGCTGCACCCGCGCTGGCTACCTACGGCGACCGTCCCGCCAGGACGTCGACTCCTTCGGTAAGCAATTGTTGTTGTTGTACTTCTCTATGGATTTTCACTTCCTTTACTGCGTGAACACCAGCTAAGAATGCATTACGCGTGGTCTGCAGCGCAAAGGAGCAACCGAGAAGGCCGGCCGCCGCTCCAAGAGACGAAAAGTGAAATCGCTTCTCCGCCGCTGGATGAACTTCTCGCTCCGACATACCTGGGTGAACCCGCTCATCATCTGTATCGTCATTGTCTCCTACTACCTGACCAATCCTACGACCTCGAATCCCGTCCATGCGGCGCTCTTTCTCTCCTATCCCCTCCCCTCGAGCGACCCCACAAGCCCTGTCCAGTATGGCAAAGGCGCACGCGACTTTGCATTTGTGGCGTTCTACACCGTGTTTTTGTCTTTCACGCGTGAGTTCCTCATGCAGCGCGTGATCCGACCTACCGCGTTGGCACTGGGAGTCCGCAATCGTGATAAGCAGGCACGCTTTATGGAACAGGCCTATACCGCCATCTACTTTGGAGTATTTGGGCCCTTTGGCATGTATGTCATGAAGAGAAGTCCGATATGGTATTTCAACACAGATGCCATGTTCGAGGGGTTCCCACACAAGACCCATGAAGCCGCATTCAAGGCATATTATCTACTGCAGGCAGCGTACTGGTCGCAGCAGGCTATAGTGCTGCTCCTGATGCTAGAAAAGCCGCGGAAAGACTTCAAGGAGCTCGTTGCACACCACATCATCACTGTTTCCCTCATCTGGCTCAGCTACAGGTTTCACTTCACATACATGGGTCTGGCCGTCTACATTACTCATGATATATCCGACTTCTTCCTTGCCGTAAGCCATCTTGGTCTCCGATGCCGTATGATGGCACTGGCACTGACAACTGACACTTGACAGACGTCCAAAGTCTTCAATTACCTCGACGTTTCTTTCGTCGGCCCTTACTTCGGAACATTTGTAGTCATCTGGACGTACCTCCGGCATTACATCAATATTCGCATCCTCTTCTCTCTACTTCCTCTCCCAATCTTCACACTTCTGTCCTGGACAGCGCGCCAGGTCCCCGCTTCGATCCTCTCGGCGCTCTCCATTCCGACTCCTCCTTACGCACCCATATTCCCAAATTGGCATTCTAAATTCGAGACCATCGGCCCGTACGAGCTGGATTGGGACCTGCAGCAATACAAATGCTGGATCTCACAGCTCATCAGTTTTAGCCTCCTTGCAGCATTGCAGAGCGTCAATCTGTTTTGGCTGTTCCTCATTCTGCGCATCGCGTGGCGATATGTCATGACAACCGATATCGCGGATGAGAGAAGTGAATATGGAGATAGTGAGGATGAAGCCGCAGATGCCTTGAAAGAATTGAAGGAGGAAGGGAAAGAAAGAGATGTGCCGCAGGTGCAGTTGAATGGGACTCCTGTAGAGCAGAATGGGGACTTTGAGAAATTAGGAGTGATGTCGGGAGTGAAAAAAGATAATGCTCAAGAAGGAAAGAAGCCCAGAGGCTGAAAGGTGTTATCAGACAAGAGGCGTCACCCAAGGGTAAGACTAATAGCTGGGTCTTCATTTCCACTTTTGCATAGCCGGTGCATGGATTTCTTCTGGCTTTACTTTCATCACATTCGCTGTGTACTTCTTCTTTCTCCGGCTTTTGTTTATTCTTATTTACCTCTTTTTTTGTTGGAAGGATGGTAGAGATCACCCATCTTTTGTACGCTAATCCGATCCTCGCACATTTCAGGAGCACTTTGGAGAGTCTGCCTACAGGCCAAACATCCAAATATGTTCAGGGATGGCGTGGAGTAAAACTGGGAGAAGAGAGGGCGGGAGGATGCCTTTAACTGCCTTCCATTGAATAATATATACTAATAACAGCCCAGACAAAAAGCCAAATAGGTATCTCCCACCAAGCACCATGATCCTGTGACCGTCACCAAGCACGCAGAATAGCTGCGACTTCCCATGCCACTGCCATTTGCTTTCTTCGCCAGATATTTCATTATGTTTCGTAGAGAAGTACTGAGGCTCACTTTCGCCGTTGTCGTGCACGCCTTGCTCTACATTTGCGTAAAACCAAGCTTGAAGCGGGGGGCCAGCTTAGTGCTTGTGGATATGCAGCTTCTCCTTGATCTTCTCGCGCAACTTGTGCTCCTTCTTCTTTTTTCCCTCGGCGCTTTCGCTCCCGTCCTCTTCACCTTTCCGTCCCCCTGACGCATTGACTACGCCAGCCGCGCCGGTGGGCTCGGTGCCTTTATCAGTCCCAGGCGCTTTCTGGTCAATTAGCCTCGACGCCTCATGCCCTGCACCTGACTTCTCGGCATCGAAGTTTCCGCCTGAGGACGCGAGTCCTGTAGACTTTTCGGGGATGGCACCAGTGGGTTGCACGGTTTCCTGACCAAGTGTGTTGGACGGATTGACCGAGGAGGCTGCAGTTGCGTCAGCGGACTTTGAGTCGGCTGACGAAATAGGGGTGGAGCTGGATTCGGCGGCCACGATTGGCTCTTTGGAAGAGTCGTTCAGAGGAGCGATGCCTGTTGCCGCGGCGGTGGAGGCGGTTTCCAGACTGGAGTTTGGAGAAGTGGACGTTGCTGAGGGGCCTGAGGTTGCTGCGGCCGAGCCATCTATGAAACGTTCAGCCTGTGTTGGAAACGGGGGAGGGCCGAACCCACCTTTACCAGGCTGGTTTCCTTGATCGTAGGGTTCGGTGACTGTGCCTTTGCCAGTTTCGCCGGACACCGGCTCGGTGCCTAAGGGCGTTGCGGTTATTTGGAACTCGGCTGGCGCGCCATCTGGGGAAGTTTCAGTGCCTGACCGCAGCGAAGCTCGACCGATATTCACCTTTGCCCTCCTCGTTGCCTTGGTCAAATGGCTCCGAGGGTGTGCCTTTGCCAGCTTCTCCGGCAACTGGTTCAGTGCCCGACTTGGCAACAGCACCCTCGCCCCAGATCAATTTGACACCAGCATCGTAGGCGGTGGATGCAGCGTTCGAAACGGTCTCCATAGCTGGCTGTACTATGGAGAAGAGGGTTTGGAAGAGGGTCAGTTTGAGCTGGTATGGATTGTGCAATGGTAAGGAAGTTGAGAATACGAATAGGGAGATCGGGTAGGTAGGGGTCAAGAGGAGCTTTGGCAGCCTGTGGTGACAGTTGGAAGATCTGGGTAGTCGAGAATCCGGGTCATATGAGTATTTGAAGTTCCAGGTAGGAGCTGCAGTGGAGGTAGGCGCACACTGGCGCTGTGAGGTGGACGCATTGCCAAGGGCTACGTCATTGCAAACACCAACCACAGAACCTTGAAACCAGTGAAGCCACAAAACACAGTAAACACCTGATTGCATTGGCCAGCCTTGAAGGAGTGAGACGTGGTTCCGTGCTGTCATTGCGCCTGTCGAGTTTCGACTCTTGACTCTGCTATGCCACACCAATCATAACAATGATGAAGAGGATCCCAGATAAGGTAATTGTCAGTTTTAACGCATCGATCGGTTCACTGCATGGCAGCCAGCAGTTCTGCGCTGGCATACCTAGTCCTTTTACGAGAGAACTGAAAGTGGGAATCTTGGAAAACCCTGTTTGAATTACCGATGTAAGAATGCTCTATATTCGCACTACTACCTGGCCTGCTGCCGTGGGCGATGGGAGCGATGAGATTCTGGTAGGTCAACGCAGACGACTAGAAGTTCCCAGACTGCAGGTGCCTACCGCAGTTACGACCATTTTCACAACCTCTGGGGTGAAGCTGAATGCAGGTACCTGATAAAAGTAGGTGCCTTAGGTACTTAACCTAGCATTTATGTATTTGTACATGCATGTGGGAGAAGGAGGGCGCCTCATAGAATGGAGGTTTTAGGAGAAAGGCAGAGTGTGCCCAACATTTCATTTCATTGGGTAGAGACGGGTCAGAAATGTAACAATAATCACGGGGTTTTCTTCAGTGTAAGATGGAAGCCAAAGGTTTCCAAGCTTACCTAGCTGAGGGGCTGCCAGATTAAATATCGCTGCAAAGCCTGCAATTTGTCGGTCAGGGTACTCGAACACACCTTTGGCATATTTGTATGCCCAGAAACAGAATAGGAAGTTGGAGCTCATCAACCTGATGGAGATCTGTTTAGAAAAAAAAAATTGGGAAAGCCTTCCAAGGAACTTTCAGGAATCGCATACGGTAAGTTAGGTAGTCACTGACAGACCTTCCATGGAGACTGCAAGTGCACCTGGCAATAGTGACGTCATTATATCACCACGTGACCTGGCCCCAAGTTGATATCAACTGTGCTGGATTATATCTGGCAATACTGTGACACCACCGTCTGAGGATGAATTTCTCTATGGAGTTGCGTGATCGCAAGTGGGAATAATGAAGCGTTGCCTCTCGTCACGTGCTGTCGCTTAACCTGCCCATCTCAGGTTTGACGTTTCCTCGTCCACATCCTAGGTACGTCCTTAACCAAGCTTGGCCCCAGACTCCAAGTCAGATACCTTATCCATTCATATCCTCGTCTGAGCCCCTTCTCGTTTATTCACTGTTTAAATTTCCTCCCCCTTCCCCTCAATCTTCCCGCTTCCTCAGTCAGATTCGGGAAGCTTGTTTTGCCGAAGGCTCGCGCGAGCCGTAAATGTGATGCTGAAACCCAGGCCGTGTCTGACAGCTGCCGTACCGTACCTCCCAATGGCTTCCTGCCCTGGATACCGCACTGCGACGGTAACGGCAGTTCCTGCCCCTCTCCTCCCACCTTTCAGACCCTTGGCTTCGTGAATGTTTCTCTCATGAGCAAGTTGGCAGCGGCATCAACCTTGGCACCGGTCCAATCTTCTGGACAATGATTGTTCTTGGACAACTACAAACATCTTTCGATTTTGACGGCGGTCACCTTCAGCTAAGCCGCCTGTCTGAAGAGTATTGCGCGATGTAGCACAGAGAACGACTCGTAAACTAACAATGTAAAGGTGCAACAACTTCAAGCAGGCCCAATAGAGGTAGGGCTGCAGGACTCCGGGACTCACTCGGCACCCTCTAGCACAAACCGCATGGTCTCTGGCAAAAGGGCAAGAGTTGGCACGTCTTTGGAAGCGCACCTGGTTGCGTAGTTTTGTCTCTTGCAAAGGCGGTCTTGAGGATTATTTTCCCGGGTTTCGTCCTGATGATCTCCCCCTGTCCCTGAAACTCGCCTAGTCGGGCGGCGCGCGCAACCCGGGTGAAAGCATCTGATTGCAACTTTACTGGACCCCTTCATGAATAACACCCGCCGAGCAATCTCGGACGAGACTCCAAAGAAGAGGGGAGTAGACCATCGCATTGCGCGCCGAGTTCAGCTTGCAATCGCGGCACCCTTTTCCAAATACTACTCCCTCCCCTGCGCTTTACAACGTCTGTAGTCGGCCAGATCAATGTTCTTGGTTGGTAAATCTGCTACCAGCTTTGTCCTGGCTGCTACCCCGTCTGTTCCCAACAAGTAAACATTCCGCGACCACGTACATCAACGCGCTGAAGCAGTCTTCGCTGGCGGGCTTACTCCTCGCTGGTGCCCCTTCTTCCCAAAGTGGACCTTAAAATGCAAGTATATAGCCCTTCTTCCCGGCTGGCATTTCTCTCCATTGCAAGGCCAGTCTCATGATATTGCGTCAATACTCATGCTACGAGCAAAGTTTCGTGGCGTATCCTTACTGTTTGTTGAGAGCTCTGCGGAACCTCCAACACCTCATACCTTTCGCTTTTGACCCTTTTCATTCTTACCTCGACGATGACTATTTTCTTCCGGCAAATAGTGCCTTTCACGTTTTTCGTCTTGCTTCAACTCTCTTTTGGGCGAGCACAATCTCAAGATTATTACAAAAATGCCATAGCCGCGACCAAAGCGCTGCAACAATGGTACAATTCCACCACCGGCTTGTGGGAGACGACGGGGTGGTGGAATTCTGCAAATTGCCTGACCATACTGGCCGACTTGACCGCGGTTGATCCATCAGCAATATCCAAGGTCAACCAAGATGTCTTCCAAAATACCTTCAACAACGCGCAGAGGTCCAATCTCGGTCAGCTCTCAGCCAAAGTAACAGCCTTCAAGGTAGCATCGGCAGCGACGAGGAGAGGCCAATCCATCGCCATCAGCAACACCACCCACGTCGCCCTAAACTCGACCACCCCTGCGGCCAACACCACAACCTCCAACGACCTTTGCGTCCGCGCCAACTGCACATTTACCGACCCGATAATGGAACCCAAAGGCTTCCTCAACGGTTTATACGATGACGAAGGATGGTGGGCTCTCGCTTGGATCAAAGTGTGGGATCTGACCAAGCAATCCGCATATCTGGACGCTGCGACCTTCATCTTCGAGGACATGCTCTCGACGGGTTACAACGCTACGTGTGGTGGAATCTGGTGGGACCGAACGCGCGAGCACAACGTGGCCATCGCGAATGAACTCTTTCTGAGCGTGGCGGCACATCTGGCGAACCGCAAGCCCAATGCGGCATACTATCGCAATATCGCAATCAGCCAGTGGCAGTGGTTCAAGAATTCCGGTCTGATCAATGCGAACATGACGATCAACGACGGCATCAACATCAAGACCTGTGAGAGCAGTCCAGACACCATCTGGTCTTACAACCAAGGGGTCATCCTCGGCGCGCTGGTTGAGCTTAACCGCCTCGACCCCAGCGGCGACTACATTTCCACCGCCACCCGAATTGCAACCGCAGCAATCAACACACTTTCTGTTCCCGACGGCGTCCTGCATGACCCGCATGAGCCGAACCTTGGAGTTGACGGGCCGCAATTTAAAGGCGTCTTCATGCGGAATCTGCAGGTTTTGTATTCCGTCACCAATGATGAAGCTTTCAAACAATTCATCGAGGCGAATGCGAAGAGTATCTGGTTAAAAAACAGGGATGAAGGGAGAGATTTGTTTGGGCCTGTGTGGAGCGGGCCTTATCGAGCAGATGGGGCAAGTGCACAGAGTGCTGCATTGGATGGGTTGGTCGCTGCTGCCGCTGTTGGAAAAGGGACAGCTCAGTTTATTGGGCACTGAAGACTTGGAGGATAGTGGTTTGTCAACTGTGGGGTGTAGACGTGGTGTGGAGGTCTGATGGAAGGTTGGATTAGAGGTATTTTTTACATTTGTAGTTTATCGACTACCTAGGGAGAGAGGGGGAGGCGTGTCTGGAAGGTTGGGCAACCCAGGTGCTGACTCGTGCACATAAAATAGCGGCTGATGGGTTAATGGTTTATGGAAACTAGGTGGGGCGACGGAGTCCTACTCGTGGCGATTATAGACCAGCTATGGCGGGGGGCTTTGGCGCACAGGAATATAATGATGGATAGGATGGTTTTCTGATAATGAACTCGAGATAGACATACACAGTCCTTTTCTGCGAGGACCATTACACAAATCGAACTTGCAGCACTTAGTTCAGGGTTGGGAATGGATGACGTGGGCAAGACATGTGTCGGTCAGAAAAATAGCTAAAGGATGTAGAGAAGGATGCTGGGATTATGTAGGTGAGTGCAGGAGTTTGTAGATGAGGCAGAGGGATGGCCATGTCTGGATCACGGTCGGAAAAAGGAGGCGAGACGAGGCGAGGAGACCGACTCTCCTATTGAAAGTGCAATAAAATGATGGGGGAGACAAAGGAGCGGGCACGAAGTGCGGGGTATGAAAATGAGAATCGGATGGATTATACGCAAGTTTGGAGAAGAAATCCACAGCGCTGCTGGAGCAGGGGAGCGAGCTAGTGAGGGACACTGGTACTTGAGGTTCTTTGTGGCCAAGCTCACAGAGAACGGATGCGAGAGGGACAGTGGGAGTGAACAGCACCTGCAGTCGGGTAGACGAAAACGAGAATGGGAGTTGGAGACAAAAATCGCGAGCGTTGCGTGGCGAGCAGAGCAGTGGCGGGGCGAGGGGCTTGGTCCTCTCTGCAACAGCAAGCGAGCGATTGGAAAACCGGCGAGAGCCAAGCAGGAGCAGAGTGAAATGGAACAATCTTCACAATAATGCGTCTCTAATATTAAGTAGCGGCGATAACGAAACAATGGAGTATTGTAGAATATTATATATATAATCAATTTATAGTGCTACCTGGGTCCCAACGGGTCTATGAACACTGATAAATACATTTTGTATGTCGCAGGAAAAGCTTTTGTAGAAGAAAAAGATCCTCCACACGCCTAAAAACCCACGTCCTCTTTCAACCTCCTAATTGGAGGCTCTCTT
>ML977213.1:0-65619 GCA_010015705.1 Aulographum hederae CBS 113979
CGATTCCTTCTGATGACCCCATCTGCGATAAAAGACTTCAAAATCTGACAAACGGCGACTGTTTCTGCTTCCAACCGGTTCCGAAGAGGTGTACCTGTTGCCCGCATGAACTGAACCTCCGCTCTATCTCATCCGCCATTGCAGGGATTGACAAGACATCGAGAACCATCTGGGAAAGTCGCAGATTCTTGTGCCTGATACTCGGCGTGGTCCAATATTCGAAAGGATCTGTTGGATCGTCCGGAGACTCGATGGTGGATTGAATTTCCAGCTGCCATGCCTCATACTCATCAACGCAAGAAGCAGAAGGTTGCTTTGGTTTTGCGCTATTTGCCATGAATGCATCGAAAGCAGTCCTTCCGGCCCGCGGGTAGGCTCAGCGGGCTGCGGCAGAAGATCTCATGGTCGAATCACGGCGAACTAGTGATGGCCCAGAACAAGTAGTTGAAGGCGCGAAGACTCCGACGAGCTTTCAAAGCGTGGTCCATTCCAGCATTGATGCTGACACTGGACAGCTGAGTGAGACAGGAGGCTGCTGAGGATATCTACAATCACCGATGGTAGCCTGATAGGCTGGTAGCAACATTGAATTGGTTAGAATGTGAGAGGGCTTCAATGACGGTGTGGCAAGAAGCGACTGTAATCGTTTATTGCAAAACTGGAGAAGAAAAGGTCTGAGGACCTGACGAGTCTAGATACAAGAGGCGCGCACCGTGCGCGCCAAGAGGTCAACACAAACACATTTCCTGAATAGGCAAAGGGACCAGCCACAGGCTGGAAACCATCACAAATGTATGGGTTTTGGACAATGGAATGAACACCAGGAGTCTAGGAGTAGGTCCTCCAGGACACTGGACACTGTACACAACTACTACTAATTAATAGTTGCAGACTTGCAATCGATGATGACTATGAGTGATAGCTAGAGCTTCTAGCAGTGGAAGGTAAAATAGACGAATCTAAGACTAGAAATCATCCCTCGTCAAGCTCCGCGATATCAAAAATGAAGTTCAATGGAATTCAATATTTCAATCAATTCCTTATCCGTGCCAAGGCTGATGTGACTAATCACACCAGTCGAAGACACCTCGCAAGCGAGGTGCCTGCACTCAATACGATAAAGCACTCAATACAATAAATTTTGGACTTTCGCGCTTAAGAGTCGAATTTTAGACCACCACAACATTAATTAGCTAGAATTTAATAATCAAGCAGTTCTATTGATCTCATCGAAGCCCATGCTAATTCTAGTTGATCATGAAGTAGCTTATAGGCTTTGAAATGTTTCTTTTTCGCCCCGATCGGCATCCTTTTTAAACCTTCCATTTTAGCAATTAGATCACGCATTTTAATCTGTAATCTGCCTTGCTTTGCGCTTCTAACCTGATACGAATAAATAACTCCCATACTAGATGATACCTGACGCCGGTCTCGGGTTTGGCGCTGTCGTCGTGATTGCGCAATTGAGGTCATCGTGGTAAGCTCTCCGATTGCCTGATCTCCTGCAACGCTCATTCCTAACGCGCCAACTAGCGTCCTGCGAATATGATCAGGAACCCCATCTTCGACACAGATATCGACATTACGCTGTAGCATACGAACTGTTTCTGATGTCTGTAATTCTGGTGTTGTCGGCTCGGATGTTCCCTCTAGTGTTACTTCCAGTGTTTCATCGAAGACTAATTCCTGGACATTCAACTGCGCGATTTTAGTTGAAATTTTGCGCCAATTGAGTGGCTATAATCCTGATTCCTTTCAACCTTTCTGGATTGTCCTTGGTTTAAACGTTGATGCGCGAATAATCTCAATTGCGGCTAGAAACTTCGATTTGTTGTAGTTGGTACATCCTGTCCGAGTTGCCGCGTCCACTGCTTCCGCATGCCAGTGCTTGTACAGCTGAGAACAGCCAACATCAAGAGGTTGAAGAAAATACGATGTGTGAAAAGGCAAACGGTAAGGGATTATATCATGATCCCCGAGGATTTGTAGAAATTCCTTAGTACAATGGAAATCAAAGTCATCAAATAGAAGAAGACGTTTCTCAGAAGGATTAGAAGGACGAGAATATTTTACGAAGTGTCGAGCTCACGCAAGACTGATCTCATCGTTCGTGTAGCCGGTATCTGATGTTGCTAGAAGATAGTTATCTTGCGTTGAATCCAGCGTTTGGCCCATCGAGGGTTGGCACGTAGTATATTTCGTGATGTTGAGGTAGAACAAGATGAATCGTAGGCTCGAAAAAGTATGTAATTAACGCAGGAGATAATCATAGGAATCCGTACACGAACACCTAATTGATCCAGGCGCTCAACACACGTATATAGTGCATATTCTTGAGCGTCTGTAAGCTTTAGGGTGCCCGATGGTCGTGATTGTAGTGTACTGCGTCCTTTTGAGCGGGCAAGCAGGCGTTGGTATGGCACGTTATATTTGCGCGCCAGATGGCTCCAATTGATATTTATCCCATCAGGGATCTCATCAAGAACCTTCTGAATGCGCTGATCAATGTCAGCATTTTTTTGAGCTAATGGGCGAGGCATGGTGGTCGGTTTTGTGAGCAAAAGGCAAGAAATTTATCGTATTGAGTGCTTTATTGTATTGAGTGCAGGCACCTCGCTTGCGAGGTGTCTTCGACTGGTGTGATTAGTCACATCAGCCTTGGCACGGATATTGCGATTGTATTGATTGACGATGTTTACTAAGCAATATTGTATTGCCAAGTATTGCCAAGAGCTCAATCAATCAATCAATCATTGAACTCCATTGAATTGTTTGCCACTCTGACCATCACCGCAACTATTTATATGCTAACGGGCATCACCGTCTACAGTTGAAATTATTGATCAATCCAGGATTGTGAAACCGCTTCTTTTCTCTACTTAAAGAAGACTTTCATGATCTAAACGCGATGGTGAAGAAAATTGGCAGACAAGAGAGAGGTTCTGCAGCACAAAGCGCAAGAGCACATATATAGATGCTAGCTACAATTCGGCACTGATGAAGAAAAGAAAAAAGAAGGGAGAGAGCTTGCGGTTAGGGACGGTTTTATAGGTGATGGACACGGCTGGGTACGGCCCATGAACCTTGCGTACCTAAAGTCCATGGGGTAACTCTTAATACTATAACATCATATGAAAGAAGAAGCCGGAGCTGAGTTAAGTTTGATATATCTGTATGTATCGACACTCTCCAACCCACAGGTACCTAGGTATGTACACTTCCCTATTTCTACACAAACACAGCTAATATACAAACATGTCACCTAGCCCCCGCTGTTGTCCAGCTGCCTCGACACCCCTTCGAAACCGTCGGGAGAGAACCCATAAAAGTGGTCGCAATAGTACCACCTCTGTCTCCTCACCAGAACGCCATTCCGTCCATGATGCCAAAAAGGAGGGAGATGCTGCGGAGCACCTGGCAGGCCTCGCGCTTTCCCTATGCGGAGAGGGGAAGATGCCTCGTTGATCCGACCATCCACGCGTAGACGATCTGACCTCCTGGGTGTGAACCACTGCGTTTATCCCAAGACGCATGGAACTCGGCGGTAAGAACATCTCGCGGGTTGGTCCATGCGGTATCTTACTCGGCCTCGCTCGGCCGCGTCGGAGATCATCGATCGAGTCCCCGGTCTCTCGTCCTGCTCCGGTTGGGTTGGAAGTGGGGACAAGTTCAAGCTTGAGCTTGCTTCTTGTCCTCCTCCTTGGTTTCATCCATGACTTCTTTCTTGGGTTTCTCCTTGGATTCCTCCATGACATCATTCGTGGCTTCCTCCATGACTTCCTCCTTTGGCTTCTCCATGACTTCCTCGCCGGATGTAGCCTTTATGGAACCACCAATTTCCGATTCCTCCTTGGCCTCCTTGGTCTCCTTTTCACCAACTTCAACCGCGACCTCGCTCGCTGCGACCTCCTGGCTCCCCTTCTCAACCACGTCCTCGCTCGCTGCAACGTCCTCGCTCCCTTCCTTTTCCACCTGCTCCCTCAAAGCTTTCAGGTCGAGCTCTCCGCGCTTCATTCCCTCGTCCAGCTCCTTCGATCCCGTGTACCGCGGCGCCCAGGGCGGATCGAACATCGGATCGTCATCCTCTGCTTTCGTTTCCTTCGCGTCATCCCAAACGTTGGCTTGATGGCCATCCTTCGGATTCACTTCATCCACTTTTCCGAGGATTTTGCTGTGATCATAATCAACAAGCACCCTTCTCACCATTGTTTTCCCGTCGGCCTTGCTCTCTGCCTTTTGTTGCTCACTGACCTCCTTTGCCTCGTTTTGCTCAGGAAGCTCGGCCAGAAGCGATTTGCCCTCCGCGAGTGCGTCCGCGGGTGCCAGCGCGCGCATGTATTCCAGTGCCTCTTTTCGATCGGTCTCGCCTTCAGGACCCGGGAAACGTTTCTGCAAGACCCAGGCCAAGGCCTGATTAATGTCATGGCGACGTGCAGTTTCTGGTGGGAGTTTGATGTAAGGAGGCGCCTGTTTTGCGTTTGCGAGACTAGAGCATTATATCAGAATAACTCGTGGCTTATGCTTGCATAGCCGAAAAGCAATTCTGCAGAAGGGTTGAGAGACTGTTTGCGACGCACCTAGTCCGGCCAATCAAAGTGCTGGCGAGAAACTTCCTGTGATCCGCGCTCACTTCTTCCACAAGCGCGTCGACTTCTGCGAGTCTCGATGCGTTGTTAGGCAGAGACTCTATATATTGCAAGGCTTCCGAGCGAACCTGCTGGTTCTGCTCGCCAGGATAGCGATGATCCACTGTATGTGAGGCGTATTCAAGAACGATTTGAGTATGGAAAGGAGATGTGGAGTCGAATTTGTGTCGCTTGGCTGGAGCCTGCTGTGAACAAGCAATTGCAAAACGGACAGCTTCCTCAATTGATGTCTTGGCAGTCCTTTCGACAATGTCTTTCGCCATCATTTTCAAATCAGTCTGTGCTGGTTTGCGCCCGGAATAAGGTAGACCACAATTTTGTATCGCAAGCAATGCCCAGTGTTGGGCAGCGTCCGGACTGCCCGTTCGGTGCACCATGTCTTCGACGTGCGAAGACGGCACTAAAGCCGGATCGACAAGGCCCCCCAAAGTCAAATCCACAGCCTGGTTGGAGCGGCCGGATCTGAGTGGTTCTGATTGCGGGCTGGAGCGTACGGTTTGGGAACGTGTAGTCTCTTTTGGGCTTTCTTCATTTGGCGTGAGGACTTCCCATCGCGCAAAATGTTGTTGACCGTAAATGAGTCCATTAAAAGGAGTCTTTTCAGGCCATTCAACAGAGAGCACCTCGGCGGTGATGATGGCATGATCACCCACGGGGAGCTGACCAAGCTGACGACAGTGAAGAGCCGCTGGCACGACTGTGGTATTCTCCGGTCGATCGTGGAAAGTATGCAGGCGGATGGATTTGTTCCATACCACAGCATGTCCAGCGTGTTTCAGGGTCGCCCATAGTCCTAGCTCCTTGTGTTTGAGGCAGATAGATGCTATTTCGGATCCCTTTGGAGAGGCAACAGGAAAGTGAACAAGGAATTCGCCTCGGTTGCCTCGAATGGCGTCCATAGTTCGCGAAGGAAGGGCAACATTGAACGACACCACCGGGGTAGGGATAAGGGTGACAGTGTTGAACGAAGATGCGACCAAAGTGTGTAGCAGTGGGCTAACACCTCGTTGTGAGCTGGCTGATATAACAACAACAGGGTGCGGTATAGCCCGCATCAAGGAGCGGACTTCGTCGCTTAGGGACTCTGATGTGTCTAGAGTACTTTGTGAAATATGCGGAGGGTTACCTCGAGAACGAGGCCGATTGGTGATGTTTCGTATAACAGGAGCCTGAGCCTGTTTATCATTCTCTGACCAGGGCAGGGGGCCACTCGTCGCGGAGGGCACGTCTACCTGCGAGTCGATTGGACTCGGGGAGGGAAGCTCGCGTTGGTTGAGAGGAGGTGAGGGTGCATCGTCGTCGTGCAGAGCAGGCGTTGACGAAAGACGCCTACTTGATTGCAACAAATCTGCCGTGTGGTCAGTATTGAGAGTGCGGTGCCAACAGGGAGATATCTACGATTGATGGCGGTCCGGCGAGTGAAAGGTCTCAAGCAGCGATGCGCCGGGCGCGCAGATGCAGCGAGCGACATCTGTGGCCATATCGCCGGCATTGTTGAGAAGCCAATTCCAGCAGGGAGGCTGCGGGAATGCCTTTCAATTGAAGGTGGCTCTATGGAGAGGGAGGATTGGGGTGGACGACAGAGGATTGCGTGTGGAGCTGGCGACGTGAGGTTGGAGAGCTCCAGCAAAAAAACAAGCGCCAAGACAGTTTTCCATCCTCACCTCCGAGTCTCCGCCAAACCTCCCATCCCATTCACATCGACACGTCCACCAACCTCCAATCCGCACCCATTCAGCCTCTCAACCATTCAATGGCCTTCCTCCCGCCGAGTCCTCTCCGGCCGGCGCTGTTCGCGCCCAAATTCCCCTCCCACACCCAAGTCCGCCATGCGACCCTCATCAAACGTCCAAAGCGGCCATACACCTTCACCCAGCTCATCACCCTCAGCGACGGCAGCACCTTCCTGCACCGCACCACCTCACCGATGCCCATCTACCGCTCGACAAAGGACACGCGTAACAATGCCTTGTGGAATCCCAGCAGCCAGAAACTGCTGAATGTGGAGGAGGATGAGATGGGCAGGTTGAAGGCGTTTAGGAATAGGTTTGGCAGGGGGTGGGATGCGGAGGCTGCGGAGGCTGCTGAGGAGGAAGAAGGGGTATGTTTTAGGATGGAGATGCGGGGAGGAATTGGCTAACTTTTGTTGCACAGGCTGCGGAGAAACAGCAACCACAAGATGGAATGTTTGACATGATCAGTGGATTTGCCAGTCGAGATGCATTGAGTAAGGAGGAGGCCAAAATCACGAGTAACAAGGCCAGTGGGAAGACAGAAAATGCAAAGAAGAAGTGAAGGAATATACCCCGAGGCGGCGTCGATGGCTGGGAGTTGCCAGCGGTCACCAGGCGCATCTGCGAGAACTGAATGAGACGGTCGAGCGACGGGATCCCACATATACCATGCATAGCGGAACGAGTCTTCAGGAGTTGGATTCAATGTATCATATGTAACCATACTACCGATGCGGATGCTTCAAACAGCCAATGTCTGGCAAAATCGATGCGACTCATCGAATAGACAGATCACTGGGACGAATCCCGCTGCAGACTGCGTCAAGCAGCCAGTGTCTGGGAAAATTGAAGCAAGTCACCAAGAGGAAGGACACCCAGGGCCACTCCAGTCTCGTAAAGCGAGTCAACTTACATGTCACTACAGACCAGCTACTCCTTCCTCACTAGTCTTGTTACCTTCAACCTATTTACTCTGTTATTCCGATCAGCGCGTGAAGCTAACTTATCTACAGAATGATATCCATTTTCCACTTCACTTTAACACTCCTAATTGCAAGCAACTCACTTCAGCCAGTACACCTCAAATGAGAAGACCATTTCTTCGTCATATCTTCTCATCTCACCTCACTTCAATAAAACTTTTCAAATCTTCTATCAACATGCGCGTTCTGGTCAATTCAACCATTCCCATCATCAGTAGACAGACTAATATGTGTCACTTTGATCCGTCCAATGCGTAATCCATCATATGTTTGGGGAGAGTGGGCGCGAAAATCACGACGATGTGCGATATCCAACCACAGAAGAGGCGGTTAGCATTTTCGAGTCATGTCCTTGTCCAATGCAAGTGGTAAGATCAGCATTCCTAGATCTCGGAAACAATGCTGTTGGTGTCGTCTAGTAGAACCTGTTCCCCGTGGATTTTTTCCGTTCTGTTGTCGCCGTCGAGAAGCCGATCCTTGGAATATCACTCTGAACGTTTTCATCCGAATCATCCGAATCGTATTTCACAAATCCCTGGAAACACGCAAGAAGGATCCGTGGAAGACTCAACCCATGAAATGTCGAGGAACCATGATTCCAGTTATCATACCGCATTAAAAGCTCTATATCCGATCCAATACCACCAACACCACCCTCGCCTTCACGGCCCTGCCTAACTCTACTCCACCCTACTTCTCCTCATCCGCCACATCTCTCCCGGTAAAATCACTCTCAGGCAACATATTCAACTCATCCTCCATGGCATCCTGCTTGCGATGGGTAAACCAAAACGCGAAACCCGCAATAAAAGCCAACACGGCAACAACACCGTAATTCCACACCAACAGCGGATCCTCACTGAGCGCCACCAGCGCCTGGCCCACCGCACTACTCAACGCCGTCATGAACAAATACACCGCCGTCACCAGACTCCTCATATTCCGCGGCGCCTTTGTAAACGCATACTCCAACCCGGTGATAGAGGCGAAGATCTCGCCGAACGCGATAAAGACGTACGGCAAGGTTTGCACCCAGACATTGATGGGGGCGGGCGTCTCGCAGTCGTTGGCCTGGTTGCCGCAGGGCGACATGCGGTAGATGTAGACTTGGGTCACGCAGGCGCAGGTCATGGCGCAGACGCCCATGAAGAAACCGCCTGTGATGCGCTTGAGGGGCGTGAAGCGGATGTGGGCTTTGCGCAGGGCGGGGTAGATGAAGCGGTCGCAGATTGGGATGAAGATTATTAGGGAGAGGGGGTTGAGGTTGCTGATGGGGAGGTTAGTTGGGGCTCCAAGGGGGTGAGTGAGTTGGGCGGGCGAGGACACTTACTTGATTAGGTCGTTGGGGACGCCGTGGAGTTCCATGGTTGCGGCTTGGCTGGTGAGATTGTTGTTCATTTGGTTGTATCTTCGTACAAGTCAGCTTTGCGTATCTCTCGAGTTTTGAAGTTCATGCTTACGCGAGCCAGAAGACGGGATACCACAAAAACACGGTGCAGGCCTTGAAACCACGGCGAACCTCATCGACCCACGCATCATCGAAAGTCATCCATTCCGGCTTCGTCTGCATGTGGCTCGGCTTGACGCGCTGCCAGAACTCGGGGCTTCTGGCATTCCTGATGGTCGTGGCGGGATTCCAGGACCAGCACGGCTTCATCGCCAGACTCCACAGTTTGACGGCCTTGGCCAGAACGGAGCCAGTTGGTTTCTTCAGCGTGTAGTGCTTCTTGCAGGCGTAAAGGACCATGGGACACAAGCAGAACATGATGGTAGGAAGAAGGTACGACAGCCAGAAACCGACGTATTTCTCAGCGTAGACCATACCGATCTGACCAACGAGGGAGCCGCAGTTGATCATGAAGTAAAACCACATGAAGATGCGAGCATAAGTCGCAGTCGGATCGGTGATGACGCGCTCGCCCTTCTTGGTCGTGGTGACTTTCATTTTCGTCTCGGTGTACTGTTCGGCGATCAGGGGCGAGATGTTGGATTTGAAGCCACCAGTGCCGACGCCCATGATAACAAGGCCGATGGAGAAACATGCGATGGCGCCGCTGGGGTGTTGGATGACTGGGGGAATGGCGGAGATGATTAGGACGGTGTGGCCGACGAGGGCGACGGCGATGGACCACTGAATCGTCTTGAATCGTCCGAGGTACTGCGGATGGTTAGTTGAAGAGCGCGGTCAGGCTGACAGCTTTTGCATACCTGATCAGCGATGTAGGCGCCCAGTAGAGGCATGATGTAGGACCAGAATGAGTTGAATGTCGTCAAGCCGGTCGAGGCTCGCTGTCCCATATCCAAAGCACCAGACTGGCCTTCATGGCCGGCGCCGGTGGTGGATCCGTCGGGCAGAGGCCTTTGGATGAAATTGACGAACACGGTGGTTGTGCCATAGTAGGAGAAGCTGGAGTGCGTTAGATGTTGTCTTTCAACTGCGCGAATCTCGAGTACTAACCGCTCGCAGAACTCGACGAAGGCAATCGTGTAGGAGGTCCACGGAATCTTTCCAGCAACGCGCCTCAAAGACTTCAAGTCCTCATAGCTGATATCCGAGTCGGAAACAGAGACAGCTTCGCCATCGACAGCAACTTGCTTCTCGTCGAAGGAAGTTCCCTCTTCAGAATCGACGGCAGTCAGTTGTGGCACATGAGACTTGTTGACCTCGACGAGATCAACCAACCCAGCGCCTCCAGAACTCATGACGGCGACTGCTCGAGAGATGCGCCAAGGGTGTCACAGAGAACGGTTTCAACAACGAAAGGAAGGAAAGGAAAACGGGATTGCGCTCGAGCATCTCCCAGTGGAAAGATCTACGAAGACACTATATAGCAGTTCAATCCTCACCATGTCCTTCGCCCTCGCCTCCTTCGCGCCAAGGTCACTCGTTCTGGAGATGGAAGGTAACATGGATCCTAGCCGCTCTGTTGGAGTGCCACCAAGAAACGCATATCTACGTCCTGGTCGCTTTGGATGCTTCTCTCTGGTGGGGGAGATAGAGCATTTTGCTTGGCTCGTGGGAAAGTGCCAAGGCTCTGCGGTGCGACTGCTCCTTGTCCAACAAACATGCTCGCCCCATCCCGCCGAGCTGGAGGCTTGGTGGTTCGCGGGGAAGTGTCGCGGCCAAGAGGTCCAAGGGCGGAGCGTTGTAGGCTTGAACGTAACAAGAAGGTGGCCGTCTGCTTGTTCTGCGCCGGCGTCTTGCTCGGAGTGATAGTGCCGTTGTACATATAATAATTTTGCACTGTTTATTGACTTTGAAATGCATAAAGACGAGACTGTGAAGTTGGAAGGAGGAAAAGAGAAGCGAAATAGGACTCATATAGAAATAGAGGCCATCCCTGCCTTTCGCCTTACCCCAGGTTCTTGTCCAGACCCGTTATCAGTGTTAAATTATAGACGTCCAGCTCCAAGGCTTAATCATCGATATTGTGGTGGTGCAAACAGGTGAGGGGGACAGAAAGTAGTACGAGGTTCGAGTCGTTCGACGAGAGCTCCAGCCTTCCCCCCTCGTCGCTTTCCATCGGTCCCACTGCGTATCAACACCAACCACGGGGCGTAACGGGGACTGCAACCCAAGCCTCTTGTGGTCGGGCTTGGAGGCTTGGAAGGGAGGATAGCGACGGATATGGACCGAATGGGTTGGCCGCCACTTGGAGAGATACCGTTTTTGATAATGCGCGAGGCTCTTGTCGACAGCCATATGACGCGTTTGGAAGGTGTTAAGAAGTGTGGGAGAGGTGGAGGTTGAGGTTGGAAGATTTGGCGTGGGAAGGAGATGCTCGCGCCAAGACTTCAGTTTTCCGCCCCGGCTTCCGCTGGTCTTGGAAAACGTCACGTGAGAGCATTCTCAGGTCACGTGCGACAGTGTCTTTCTTCGATCACGCGCGTCGATATCCCCTCCTTCTAATCCAGCGTCTGCTTGTTTCAAGGGAGCATATCCGAGCTCCGTTATCCGCTCACAAAAGGTAAAAAATTGAGACTCCCTGTTGTGATGAAGATGGAAATGAACAAGACATGTGACGTCCTTTTTTCAGCCTGGTGTGTCTGCCTGTGAATTTCTCCGCGAGGCTGTCCGATGTTTCCTTTTGATCCTTCACCAACATTCCAATTCAAATCCAAAGTCATTTTTCCAACAAATCCCCTGTGTCATGAAGCTTCCCTTTCCCTTCTTTCATCATATCACATCCTCTGCCCATCATGGGGATGAGATTGCTGCAGGCGGAGACCATGAAAATGGAGCAGTTCACGAACGACGACGACCTTCCTCCATACGCCATCTTATCACATACTTAGGGCCCGGATGAAGTTACAATCCAGGATATGCAAACCGCTATCTGCTCAACAAAAGCTTGGGTTCAAGAAAATACGCTACACCTGCGATGAAGCGCTCCGGCAGCACTTGAAACATGTTTGGGTGGATACCTGCTGCATTGACAAGACAAGCAGCGCCGAGCTCTCCGAGGCTATCAACTCCATGTTCCGCTGGTACGAGAAGTCAGAAATTTGCTTTGTGTACCTTAGCGATGTTATTTCTGGGCCACAGCTAGAATTCTCACACGAGGCCTTCAAAGTAAGTCGTTGGTTTCAGAGAGGCTAGACCCTTCAAGAACTATTAACTCCTATACGTATGCGGTTTTTTTCCTATGACTGGCGATCTCTTGGGACCAAAGTCGATCTGGTTGACCTGATATCAACAGTTACCGGCATCGAAAGGGAGTACATCCTCAAATCTCGAATTTTGGATAGGGCAAGCATTGCTAAAAAGATGTCATGGGCCTCCAAACGTACAACAACCAGGCAAGAAGACATTGCATATTGTCTACTTGGAATTCTCAAATCAACATGCCACTCCTCTATGGTGAAGGGAAGAATGCTTTTCTTAGACTCCAAGAAGAGCTCATCAAAACCTCCAATGACCAGAGATACATTACCGCGGCTATCACGAGACGTCGACAGAAGAACGCGTGCTGGCTGTCGACTTGAAAATCTTCGACAATTCTCAATCGAATCTGGCTGAAAAGAGCGGATGGCCATCCAGACCAGCCTGAAGCAAATGTTCGCGAACCACGATATCATGCAGACGATCTTCAAGGCTGATATCCTACTCAGGTGAATCATCGAATCTGGAGAGTCATCACGCACCGGCCAAGATCGCCCGCTCGCCCTTCTACTCTGGACTTCAATCATTGAACCACCACCGAAATAGTCTATACCGACAGACGAGTACGAGGAGCAGTTGGCCAACAGGAAAGCAAGGTCTATCCAAGCTCAATTCCACTGTAGTTCACCCGTGCCGCGCACATCCTGGCCCAGACTCGGAATCACGACGAGCACGATGTTCACCTGCTGTTCCGAACTATCGCCAACTTTGCCAATGGAATCTTGCGCGGAGATCAATCAGCAAATGTCTTTGAAGTTGCGTTCGTCCAATCATATCCGAGCTTTTTGATGACGCTCTTTAATGTTTGGACCCCTGGACAACCCAAAATAGATCGATGAACTTGAAGCGGATCAGGAATTGATTCTGGACAGTGTTGTCTTCTTTCTACGCTAATGTTCTTGTGGTTTAAAACATACTGTTTCCATGAATGCGTTCAATCCATTTCTTAGCTTTTGCCGTTTCATTCCTTTAGAAATGACGGTGTCGATTACGTTTCTCAGCTCATCCTTCGTCCTCAGTGCTGTTGTTTTCGATCCACTTCATCTTTGTTCGTTGGCCCCAGGTCGGTCGTGTAGCGGAGCTTTCGGAAGGAAAGATCATCAACTCAACTCAAGATAAACGACATCCTAGCCCCTCCTATTGGTCGGCAGGATCATCATGAGAGAGTTGCCCGTTCTGATCGTCTGGCCATGCCGTATTTTGCACACCGACATGTTTCGGGCGATGTCACAGCGGAAGATGTTACGGTACTTACGGTCGACTCCAAGTTGGCGATCTTTGATTGTTCTCAGATAGATCTAGAGAAACAAATTGGGTGGCTGCACTTCTCACATGAACTCGACGCTTGGCAAGTAATAGGTACAGGCTGCACAACAGTGGTAAAGAAGAGTTCAGAAACTAACAAACTTTTTACAGCCTCGTCAACATCTCTCCCAACTTTCACCCAAGACAGTGAACCAATGTCTTCGACTTGGCGTTGCACCTTGCACAGTGCAAAAATGTTGTCTGTCTTCTCCCTCGCAATCGCATAGTCTCCCTCCTTCGGTTTATCTATCAGACTGGCTTTCTTGCCCCCCATCTCGTGGTGATGAAATATCTCGGGACTGATGGAGACACCACAACGCATCGCTTCTTCATTGTCTGTGCAACCAAACGACAAAAGCTCGATCTTTTCATTCCGGCATGCCAAATATTGGATCCCACCGACGGTTGGAGATGCAAGGCTTGTGCAAAACTGGCGCGGAGGGTCTCGTCACCCTGTCGAAGCGTCGTATAAATCGTCTTTCAGTGATGCCATGTCCTGGGTTGTGTTGGACGGAGCAAAGCTCCGAATTATCTCGGGACGGTTGCGAAGCTTCCATGGTCCGACTCGTGTCCACTATCGGTCGGCGTCACCACATCACAACATGCGACTGAACTCCCTTCTCGACAAAGCTCAACCAACACTCCAACTCCATCAAGGCAACTCATAAACCCGATACCCCCCCTCCATCTCCTGCGTAATCCTCTTATGATTCCCCTCCATCTCCACCAAATTCCCCCTCGTCTCCATCTCCAACACCCTATGCTCGCCGCCCAACTCCTGCGGCGGGAGCCGATTCAACCGCGTCTGCCACGCCTCCTGTCCGTGCGGCCGATACGCCTCTGCGATCTCTTTCATCGCTTCGGAGTGCTGGTCGCGATATTTGCGCTTGCGCCACCATGTGAGAACGCCAACGCAGATTGCGACGAGCACGGCGATGCAGCCGATGACTGCGCCGGCAATGGTACCGGCGGAAATGGAGCGGACTTCGGGGATGCTGGTTGCTGTGCTTTCGGCGGTCGAAGTACTACGGGATGTTGAGGTCGCCGTCCGGATTGGAGTCGCCGAGGACGTGAAGCCGCAAGTTTGAACGGCTTTTTGGTTTGTGATTGGGACCAGGTCCATTTCCTCGGTCGCATTGGCGGCCCAGAGTGTGAACGTTTCTTCTTCCGAGTTGACCATGAGGTATGCAGAAGAGAAGAAGTTGCGACCGAGAACGGGGAGATCTTGATCATTTGGAGGCAGATTCGCCCCGATGAGGACGTTTCGGACGCTGGTGTTGTAGTAAACGGTGCCGTTGTCGTCGATTTTCATTTCTGGCACGATGAATTGGTCGTTTGGGATTCGAAATGCCAGGCCGGAATCGAGGATGATGGTCATGTCGCCTTCGTAACTGATTGATGTTAGTATAGTGGGTTGTGTTGAGGAAGTACCGTACTCACACATTGTCAGGAGAGTACAACATCCCCCAGAAGTCAACTCCGAAAGATCTCAAAGGCGCGGCCTCCTGACCGGGGACATTGAGCCAATGCGTCTGGGTGTCGTCCTCGAAATGCTGATAAGGTCCATTCTCATACCCGATGAGCATCAGCAGCGGAAAGTCCGGAAGCAAGCACGCGCTGACAGAGTTCTGTCTGAGCATATCGGTGGTGGTGCCGTTTGGAAAGTTTAGGATGATCTGTGACATGGTCACGATCATGCCCGTGGGACATTTGCCGAATCGGTTGATGTGGTTAGTGTAGTTTCGTCCCTTGGCTTTGGCTCCGTCGTAGCCTCCCAGGACCAGCGACCCGTCCATTCTTGCTCCCTCGCCGTAGCCAGCCAGGCCCCAGAACCATGACCACGTCAGCGACCCAATCTTGCCCGTCGATCTCATGGCCCAGAGAAGAGATGAGTTTTGGGCCAGTCCGATGGTGTTTTGGGAATGGATGTTCCCACCCCAGTCCATCCCCGCAACGCCAAAGCCGAAATTGTTGATCGAGGTGTTTGAGTTGAGTTGAATCGAGTCGATCGCCCATGACTGGTTCTTGAGAGTTGTACCATCTCCTGGAGTGGCACCAGCAGCAGTCTGATTTTTCGCAATGCGAAGGGTGCTTGACTCGTCCTCCTCAAATTGTCCTCCGCGGTATGAATGGCAATATGCTTCTGTGGAGCCATCATAGCAGAATCCATGGGAATCGAATATCCAAGTATTGTTCAGGTTCCTATTTGAAGTCAGTCAGGAGTTCTAATCTGGTACAATGCAAGCTCACAGTTGAGGTAGAAAGGCCAAAGTCTGCGGAGGAGAGCCAACGGAAAGTGCGGCGCCGCGCATTGTCGTAGTGACATTTTGGTTCGGAATTTTTACATCAGTTATGGGTATAGAGATGGGCCGAAAATCGCAATCAGAACTCGCAGCGAAAGCATAATCGAACAACAAGAGGAAAATATACAAAGCGACCGTCATAGCTGCACGCAGAGCAAGGAAACATGGATGTGAGAAGTTGGAGGAGGCTCAGCTATAGTACTACATATTGTCGGACGACCTGGGCTGGAACATTTGAAACACGGCTTTGGCGAGCGGCAAGGCCGCGCCCTTAATTTTCAACGACTGGTGTATTCAGCCTGGATTTCGATACTTGTCACAGGAGGCCTCTGCGGAGGTGCATGCATGAGCATTGACAACGGTCTCTTGGCAACGTAGATGGCTTTGTCGACGGCGAGAAAGGAAAGATTTGATTTAGACCTGGGAAATGGCGGAGAACGGACTTGAAACGAGATGGAGAGTGCGGCGAGAATGTGACAAAAATCGTACTGATATAGAAAGCAGATTGAATTTCGGGAGGATTTTGAAGACTTCTCGATACTCATTCGCATTTTGAGCAGTACGGCTACTTCGACGACTATCAGTTACAACATCAACTCGAAGTCTCGAACCCTCGCCGCCTCAACGCATGTCCAGCTCAGCGGTAGCGAATTGCAGACCTCCATCGCGGAGGATATTGTTAGATTTTGCGGCACAGTCGATCTGCTCCGCGCGAAGGAGGTATCTAAGCGCCGAAGGCGCCACAGCGTGAGAAAGGCGAACAGATTTCCGTTCACGGCGCGTTCAGATTTTCCCACTTGACCAGATTGCATTGTCGCTGGGAGTAAAAAAAATTTGAGATGTGGAACTTGTCAGCGACACAGTTGCGACGAGATGTGCTGGATCGTTGCGGTTGCAGTAGATTGGGAGTTGAGGTTCAAGGCGTGCTTCGGTCCGACAAAGTTCCGGGCTAGGTGTGAGTCAAAACGTGCTTACTACGTAAGGACTACTCCGTATCTGAGGGGTGGGAAACCCCGGCTATCTATATACACGGCGTCGGAGCTAGTAATATCTCCGAGTCTTTGTTCAGTCACGTGATGTGCTTGTCACGTGCAGACGTTCTGAATCAGATAGACACGTGCTGCAAGTCACGTGCTCGATCAACTCGAGGCAACGTTTCCCCGTCACCCACTAGGTACTACTCTACTGCCGAAGCTGAAGAGCTGTCGAGTCGAAAGAGGTGAGTAGCCACAGTCGGGGGAGTAATTGTGAGTTTATATAGATTCTGTCGTCCAGCGGAAGTCTCAGTGCGACAGACCACACCAACTTACCCAAACAAACTCTGTGTGGATGTTCACCCACGATGTTTTGGGAACACGAATCACACTTGCCCTGCTAATCCTTCTAATAAGGGCATTCCAGACTTGATGCCTTGATTTTCGAATCATAGGTTGAAAGCAAGTCTGACACAGCTTCGCCTCGTGGCCAACAAAAGGGGCGCCATGAGGCGAGAGAAGATGGCGTTCCGCAGCAACATGCATGATCGCCGCATGAACTCTGAGTTCCACACGTTGAAGTAAATTTACTCACCAAGGGCTATCGCCATGCTGTTCTTTTCTTTGTTTCATTCATTTCAATATGTTTTCTCCATGCCGGAAACCGTGGTCGTTGAGATGGTTCCTTCGGAGCGTACTGCTACTTCTTGGTGTCTTCGCCATCCGGATAACCACATACCGAGTTTCATCACATTTTCGGGTTACTTCTGTACGGGGGGAATCTGCCGTTGCTGCTGAGCGCAGAAAAGTTGGGGATGGTGACAAAACTGTTGTACTAGGGCAGATGGCAAGCGAAAACACCAGCTGGGTCGAGAAAGAGCTGATCCAGTATGTTGATCCTGCTTGTGGCATTGAGCGCGGCTGATCCAAAAGGTGGAAGAGCGCTATTTACTCTGTGAACGACCCGGAGGCAAAGCTCCATACGAGTACAAACAAAGGGAAAGAAGGACTCCCATACCTGACATACATCGTCGACCATTACGACAACCTACCTTCCATCATCGCCTTTGCCCACAGTCATCGGGATGGCTATCCAGCAGCCTGGCATACTGGTGCGGCAGCTCTGCTACAAATCAGAACTATGCTTATGAAACAAGTAGATCGTCCAGGCTATAGCAATGTCCTCTCATTGAATAGCTTGAATACCAACTTCGTTCAGCAGAATGGATACGCGAATCTCCGCTGCAACCGCACACCCGGCTGCCCGACCGAGTTATACCTGAACCGCCCTCGACATGAGCAGCCCACGGTGGATGAGGCGAACTTCAAGGCAGCATGGACAGAGCTCTTCCCAAACGAAGAGCCTCCCCTCGCAGTCGGCGTAGCATGTTGCGCGCAGTTTGCAGTTTCGCGAGACCAAGTGCTGAAAAGACCGAGAGGTGACTATGAGAGGTTCCTTTCCTGGCTGCTTGAGACAAAATTAGACGATGAAGCAAGTGGAAGGGTGACAGAATACATGTGGCACATGATTTTCGGGCAACTACCCCAATACTGCCCAAGCCTGGAACAGTGCAGATGTGATGTCTATGGGGAATGTTGTAACGGGGTTGCATGTGAGGATGTTGGCTTCTGAAATGAGCGAAAGGATCGGAAAATATGAAAATGGACAGACGAGAGAAATAGACGTGAGGGGGCAGGGGGGGAGAGGAAAAGAAAGTTGCGAGGTAGGCTGTAGAAAGTGCCTAGGTAGACTACCAGGATATGATGCTTTCTGTTCAAATCAAAAGATGAGTACTTGAACCTGATCAGAAACGGGCTCGTTAACTAGGCATCCATCATGGACAACCTTTCCTCTCCACAAGAGATGATTAGTATGCGGCGTCGGGTTTCCGAGAGGGCCCAATTTCAGAGTTCCGTGCCAAAGAGTTGGCCTCGCTACCGCTGCATGTCATGCATAAACATGTGTCAGCAGCCATCCGGAGTCAGACTGACAGAGCTTGCTGACGGGAAAGATGGTGTTTCACAGGTCAGGTTCTTGGCTGGGGGATTGTGTCTGCTGGGACGGCTGTGGGAGGCCTTATAAAGCTTGACTTGCAGATACGACGCCTTCTTTTGACCAAGTTCGAGGTTGCAAGTGGGAGCGTGAACATGAATGCGAAATTTTGAAGCTGCAGATGACAATATGGGTGGATGGTATCGTCTCCAAGGCGGACTCGAGGTTGTGGTTTTGGAGGTGCAAAGGCGGTGGCTTGTTCGTGTTACTATTTCGGGAGCGCATCGTGGCTGAGACCGAAAGTGGCTTGTTTGTCGTCCATCACCAACCGACGAACCGCCAGCTCACGCCGACGACGTCTGCACTATGTCGACTCCAAATCATCAGCCTCAGCCTGATGCAAAGCCTCCCTTGTGAGCCTCCCGCTGGAGTTCCACCTCTACAACGACTCTTCTAAAGGCGCGAGCCTCCGTTGCATCCTCCACGAACAATAACATACCTCCACTCCGACCATGAGCTATCAACAGCACAATCCCCATGTCGGGGCTACATTCGTGCCTGGGGGGTTCGACGACTACTACCTGCCGGCGCCGCCTCCAGAGCTCATCTCGCCGTCTCCGCAAAGGTAAGATTTCCCCTGCGTTTGTCAAGAATGGACCAGTCGTTCAGGCCTTTGTTTCCAGGACCCTCCCACTGACGAGAACGTGCTTTGTGTAGAATAATGCCCGAAGTCCCCGAGCAGATGCAAGACCAAATCGCCCACCTCGAACTCGATGCCAACGAGACACAGAGAATGCCTCAGTCTGCGACGCCCGCTCCGAACAATTACCACCAGCCCGGAGGCAACTACAACCAGTACCCTCCGCAGAATACCCAGCACTACCCCGACACCGCACAGTCGAATGGTGGACAGTGGCCGGCCACCCATCGGTATAGCCAGGCAAGCACTCAATGGGCAGAACATAACCCCCCACAGACTCCCATCGGCGGAGTGCAGCCCCACCCCAACCAGAACCCGATGTATCAACAGTCGACGAACCTCCCCGACCTTCCCAACTTCTCTCCCTTTCCAAAGATTCAAAACCTCCCGAACAATGTCCCTCCGTCCTATGACGACAAGGAGACCATATTGGAGAATGCTAGGCTGCCAGTGCTGAATTCGAACAATCCGGAGATGCAGTTGGCATGGGCTCAAGACGCACTGGATTACTGTTGGACAATGACCACATACGAAGCAAGACTCGCCGAGAGCCAAGCCGCGCGACCAGTTACGCCGCAAGTCGAGCACCAACTGAAGGTGGACGCCATGAATATTGTCACCTTTCTTGCGGACCAGCACCATCCGAAAGCAGAGTTTATGAAGGGAATCTGGCTGGAGTTTGGCAAGTTCGGATACCGAATAGACAAAAAGGAGGCTTTCCGATGCTATGCAAGAGCCGCGGACAAAGGCTACTCAAGAGCCGAATACAGAATGGGAATGCAGTACGAGCAGTCGAATGACCCGATCAAGGCTCTGGTTCACTACAAGCGTGGCGCGGAACAGAATGACTCGGCTTCAAACTACCGCCTAGGCATGATGACCCTGCTCGGCCAGGCTGGCCAGCAACAGGACTTCCAGCGAGGCATTCAACTGCTCAGGCTGGCAGCTAATTCGGTGGATGAGAATGCGCCTCAGGGTGCATATGTCATGGGCATGTTGCAAGCGCGTGAGCTTCCTCAAGTCCAGGTCCCCGAGTTGTTCCTCCCTTTCGATGAGAAGCTAGCAAGAGTCAACATTGAGAAAGCCGCCTTTCTGGGATTCGCAAAGGCGCAGGTGAAGATGGGCCAAGCCTACGAACTCTGCACTCTGGGTTGCGACTTCAATCCTGCCCTCTCTCTGCACTACAACGCCCTCGCCGCTCGTCAAGGGGAACCGGAAGCTGAGATGGCCATCAGCAAATGGTTCCTTTGCGGCTACGACGGTGTTTTCCAGAAGAGCGAAGAGTTGGCTTTTATCTATGCGAATCGAGCCGCTTTGTCGGGGCTGGCTACTGCCGAGTTTGCAATGGGCTATTACAATGAGATTGGGATGCACACTCCACGTGACCTGGCAAAGGCGACGGAGTGGTATGAGAAGGCAGCGGCCCAGGGCAACAAAGATGCTGCGTCGAGAATCGAGAGCATTAAGAAGCAGAACACGCTCTCGAAGAAGGATCATGAGGATGTCGCGATATCGAGGATCAAATCACAGTATGGTTCCAAGCGTGGTTCGAGGCCAGAGAGGTTTACAAGCAGGACTCCGGCGCCGCCACTGCCAACAGTACAGGACGAGCGCGAAGACACTCCCGATCTGAGACACTCCAGCGCTTCCATGCCGACTCCCCAACTGAATCACGGCATGTCCGATCCCGCATATCCTTCCCGCAACTCGTCAACCACGCCATATCCTCTCGATGACAGACAGCCTTTGCCTGGTAACACAATCCAAAGACCTGCTACTACTACTCCATATCCTTCTGCTGACAATGCTCTGCAACCAGGTGGGCGACAAGGTCCAGCAGGCGGATTCTTTGCTCACGGTCAGCGGCCACTTTCTGAAGCACCTCCTGAACTTCGCAAGGCTTCTAGTGCTTTCAACATCAATCCCAATCTCTACGGTCCACAAGTTCCACCTAGCCGGCAACAACAGCTCCCTCTTCGACCATACAGCGAGACGGTCCCAGGCAGAAATCCACCACCGAATGGACGCCCCGGGCCAAACCAGTGTGATCAGTATGGGCGAGGAGATGGTGGAGGCTACGGGCCTGCTGGTGGTCGTGGAGGTAGAGGAGATGGACAAGGTGACTACGGACGAGGTGACTACGGAAGAAGTGACTATGGCGGTGGCCGTGGGGATGGTCGCGGAGAGTATGGCCGCGGCGACTACAGTGGTGGTCGTGGTGACTATCAAGGGGACTACGGGGGCGGACGTGGCGGACGAGGTGATTATCCAGGACCAGGCCGAGGCGAAGGCCGGGCCTCACCACGGCCTGACGGCCCTCCAGCCATCCCAGGAAAGCAACCACAGCAGCAGCCTCCACGAATTGACATTGGTTACGTCGCACCCTTGGAAATCAAGAAACCGAAGACACAGACACCGACGTCTGGGCCGGGCGGAGGACCTGGCTTTGACCGACCTCCCCGCGGCGACTCTCGGCCAGCGCCCAACTCTGGCCTCCCACCCAATCCCAAACCACGCATTCCCAGTGGCGCAGATCAGGGTAGACAAAGTGCACAACCTGACCGCAAACCCGTTGGGTCACGTCCTTCGACCGCGAGTCCGGCAGCAGCGAATCCGGCGGCAGCACCCGCGAAGAGCGAATCCAAACCGGCCGCGAAACCTGCTGCAGCGACTAAGCCTGCTGCCGGTGGGAAGACTGGAATTTCGTCGACGCCTGCTCCTACCAAACCGCCAGGGAAGGGTCCCAAGACGTTCAATGAGATGGGAATTCCCGCTCAGACGAAGAATAGCGATTGTGTAGGTGTCCACCAGCGTTGCTGCGTTTGCAGTTGACCGAGAGCTTTGAGTGATGACTGACGATTCTGCAGACTGTGATGTGAATTGAGCATTTGATAGTGAACGAGTAGACTTGTGCTCGTTCGGCGGACAGTGACCAGGCGGGAAGCCTTGCGTGCATTGGCGCTTTGTACATTCGGCATTGCATTGTTGATGGGCGTTGAGAGCGTGTGCTTCTTTGATAATTTTTAGTTATACCCTGTGGATGAATTGCATAGAAAAGTCGGGTTTTACACCTGATAAGGAGGCCAGAACCCCGGGGCATGAGGAATGGAAATGAGGAAGGAGAAGAAGAGATCTGGACAAAAGAAAGGGTGTGCCCATGGAATATGAATTGTAAATTACCTTATAAGGACTGCTCGAGACAACTAGTACTTGCATGGCTGACTCCGCATACCGTCCGAGCTACTTCCACTTGCTCTCGTCTCCTGCGGTCTCGGCGGTGATGGAGTCTGGGTGTTGGTGGTGGTGGGAAGGGTCCCTTCCTCCCCAGTCGACCACGTGATATCGCGTCTCCTTCGCGGGACAGCAGTCTCTCACCGCTTTCGCGCTTTCGCGCGTTCGCGTCCGCGTTCTGTGTGTTGGGAGAGCGCTGTCGTCTTTTCTCCCGTTCTCTCATGCTTCAACCTTCAGTTCGTTCCGGATTTGTGCACACCTAAAGTACTTCATGGGGGGGGGGGAAATTGTGGCGCTCCAGCCTCGTGCTCAGCCTCTTTTCAGCCTTGTGGCTGCCTGCACCCTGGAACCTTCACAGCCTCGTATTGAAATTTGAAGCTCGTTGAACTCATCTTCTTTTCCTTTTCTTTTAGTCTCGCATGTTGTTGAAGTTGACGTGGAAGTCGAGATATTTCCTAACGTCGAGCTCCGTTGTTTGCGCTGTCAAAACTTCTCTTTGCTCAATTCCCCTTCGTTTCGACTTTGGATCCTGCCTTCTCTTGCTCGAAGTCTCTCAGTTTTGACCACTGCGAGAGCATGTTATACATGAGTCTCTTCTATTTCAGTTCCAGTGATCACGGAAACGAAGCTTTCATAGCCCGTCACCGGTAATGAGCACCTTCTATCCGTACAAGGACCTCGTCCTAGACCGCAACGGCCACAACCTCTCCATCCGCCTCCTCCAACTCCTACCTGGAGAAGACTCTTCCCCAATCAATTGCACCTTCCGCCAGGTAACCCTAACATCAAAATCCATCCCACGCTTCGTCGCCCTCTCCTACACATGGGGTGCACCGCCAGAAACCAAAACAATCTTGATCGATGGCATCCAGTTCCGTGTCCGAGAGAACTTGTTCGAGTTTCTTCTGCAAGCGCGAAAAAGAGAGAGAGGACACTGGGGAAAGAGAGAGAAATGGAAGTGGCTTTGGATTGATGCTGTTTGTATTAATCAGGCGAATTTGAGGGAGAGGAACCATCAGGTGCAGAACATGGCGAGAATTTACTCTAATGTATGTCATAGGCCATTGGATCGCAGTGCTCCCCCTGATTAGCGAATCTTGAACTGACGCCTGAGTACCCAAGGCATGGCTCGTCGTAGTATGGCTCGGCCTCGCCACTCCAACCAGCAGCGCCGAAATCTCCTACATGCACCCACAAACTCTCCACCGCAAAGTCGTCAAGAAACGGATACCTGGGCATCCGCCCGAGCGAATCCAAGATCTACGTCTCGATGACCTCTGCAGCCGCGATTACTGGAACCGACTCTGGGTGGTGCAAGAGATCCTCCTCGCGCGAAAACTCCTGGTCGTATGCGGACACGACGAAATGCCCTGGGCGGCTCTCCCACGCCACTCGGACGAGTTGAAGGGGAGGTGGCTCCTTCACCAAACCAGCAGAGTCGTCGAAGCGAGGTACCAATTTCACTTGGACAAAGATCGCTGGTTTCATTCTTATCGCTCGAGGTCGATACTGCAACCGTATTACTTGTACGGCGCGGAGCAGACGCACTGTTCGCTTGACCTCACTTCCCTCGTCAGCGCGTTCGAGTTCCACCAGAGAAAATGCGCTGATCCGAGGGATGTCATATTTGCGCTCCAAGGAATCGTGCCTGAGACAGATAAGATCGAAGTGGACTACTCCATCACGACCGAGGAATTGTGCCTGAAAGCTCTCGAGCGTCTGCTTGCTAGTCCTGCCAATAAGTTACAATGGCTCCCTCGTCTCAGAAAGCAAGGAAGCATTCCACCAGGCGAACCCAATGCCGACAAAGACCGAGAACTGATATTCCAGGAGTTTTTTGGCAGAGCGCAACAAATCAAAGAGTCTGTGGACGGAATCGTGATCGCTTTGCAAAGAGAGGCTCCGTTCAGCGAGGAGTTTGAGGAGCAACTTTATGAGACTTTAAAGGAGAAACATCCGTGGTTGGATGTATATGAGCAGATGAGAAAGCATTTTAAGACATCGCTTCCTGACCGTGGGAATATACTGGAGAAGTATTGCTACATAGCATAGGCTGATCCTCCCGGTGTTTGACGAGGAAAAGTATTTCAAAAGTGAAGGGTGACTGCTGACAGGAACGCGACGAACAATGGAGATTGATCCCGTGGCCGTCGAGGTCTCCACTGGTTACACTCTTGTGACCGTAAAATGACCGCATGGCAGATATTGGCACTTTCAACTAGAGGAAAGTTGTTCTTCGGGCAATTCTGGATTTTCATTCGAGCCGTGTTCCGCTCCACCAAGACTGCCGAAAGCCCCCGAGTCCTTCGCTGCTGACGTCTCTTTCGACTCTCTTGGGACTGCTCGAGTTCTTCACGAAACGCGGCTTCATGACACAACTTCCTCACATAACCAATCGCGTATGGAGTTTCCAACCATGGAGCCCGAGCTACCTTGTTATCGGAAACGGTGTCACTGGGGGATGGGCGCGTTGCCCACTTGAAGAACGAGCCCCAATGAAAGAACGAATCCCAACATAAGCCATTGCAAGCCGCCGCGAAGACCATGATTTTGATTTGCTCCTCGAGCCGGTTGATGGATTTGGAGGAAGCGAAGTGCCTCTTGGTGTCCTGAATGCATCTGTGGCGCACAGTGTCGATCTCGGGAAGCCAACGCTCGATCGAATCTATGATTTCTTGGGGTAGGCAGCTGGTTGGTGTTTGTTCATGGAGTACCCTCCGACGAGTATTGAAAGTACATATATCAAAAAGCATTCTGATTTTCATGAGCACGACGTAAGTAAACTTGAAGGATTTGTAAAATTTCGTTCCCAAGGACGACAGATCTTCGAAAGCGTCTTTATCCTTGAAGTCTCCATGCCACGGTAAAGGCATGTGCAGGCCAACCCTGAGCCCGAGTTCTTTCGGTATAATCAAAGGGGCTTCCAAATACCATCGGAAGTAGTTGTAGAGTTCTTGATCTCGGCCAAGCCGTAATAGGAGCGAGAGAATCTTGTCGAAATATTTGTATTTTGGGGCCAGGAGGAAAACTTCTCTAAGGCCTTGGAATGCTGTTTCAAGGGCCATAAAGGTCCCCGCGGAACTGATCTTGACCATGACTTCTTCGCGTATGCAACTTTGACTGAGAAACCAGAGCCAATTATCCTCAAGAAATGCCGGGGAGAAAGAAAGGACCAGTCGTTCCAGCTCGTCACGTGTGCAAGCGAACAATAACGGAGCTGGTGGGCGCAAGTGTTTCTGCTGGTATCTCCGCTTTCCTTCGTGCTCGCTCAGGATCTCGGAACATGTCTTCCAGTGGGTTTCTGCAGCATGCATTTGTATGCAATCCCTCGAAACGCAGAATTGCACAGCATGGCAGTCTGGACAAGGTTGAAGATCCCCCGAATTGGTCCTCTTACACGCATAACAGCATGGAACCAGTGGCGCGCGGACTATTGGTGGATCAATTTTCACCGCTGAGGATGACATTTTCGAGAGGGGTGATATGTGACAAGTGAAGACGTGAGAAATCTCTCCAAAAAAATCTCACAGAGTTGTAATAGGAAGGGAGAGGCGAGTATAGATGGTGATGTTAGGGATCCGTCCGAGATATACACAAAATCTTAATATCTTCCTAGGTAGTAGGCGGGATGAAGACCACGGTTAAAGTAGAATGCCCATTGCGACCCCTTGCACTAGATGTGTATCAGTATGTGACACCATACTGGCTGGTGGTTACACAATGGCTGCGTTCCGGTATCCGATCTTGAGAAGTATGAGGGTGAAAAGCCATCGACTTTGACTGGATTATTTCTTGCAAAAAAGGAGAACCGTCGAGATTCTGTACCTCGATGTTCACTTTCATGCTGGAGGCTCTGGCCTCGAGAACATTCATATGCCCACACGGATTGAGTGGATTGTACTGAGCGGACAAGCGTCTGAAGGAATCCTGGCGCTGGTCTGGAAGAATATCAAGCAAGGATGATAGCTGGCCACAGTAGAACGAAAGTCGTCCAACTAAGAATATTTCCCTCTGGCCGATTGATTTTCCAAAATTCACGCCGTCTTTGGCTGGCTTTCCTGAAGCGCACGACTGTTTTCGTCAGACCTGGGCGTTGGAGGTTGATATTAACTATATTTTTTTATCCCTTCCTGTCGAACTTTCACCAACTAAGGTCCGCCCGCATTCTCGACCGCTCCTCACAGCTTGACTGATTGACCCGCCCGTCTGATGTCAGGTTGCTTCGGTTACTCTCTCCATTCAGCTTGATCTGGCGCTTGGGATCGATTTGCATGTTACTAGAAGCGAGGCAAGAGGCATATTGGGTGGATGGCGTTGCGCCCATGTGCCGTTCCAATTTTACATCTCCCGAGCATCAACTCTTCCCTCCCGGTGGAAAACTGCTGTCGAGTCTTTTCCCGTCCGTCGTGATCCGCACAAACTTCAACACACTCAGACCACCCCAAGTACCTCCCCAATTGCGGAACTTTGCAACATTGTCGGCATCTCCCAGATCGGGAATCCAGAATCCAGAGTTGTACTCCTTTTCTTCCGAGTCTCTGATCTTCTTCAGCTGTGCTTCTCGTGAGCTTGCCGGCCGGCCTGGCCGTCGTGAGGTTTTCTCGGACTCTAGCTCGGCATCGTGGCGGCAGAGGTAGGTGGCGAGCACATCTTGGGTTTGTGGTATGCTGAGGATGGTGGCTTCGGCAGGGAGAGCGGAGAGAATGTAGGATATCCGGTGTACTGTAGCATATGAATTAGCAGCTGTTCGGATCGAAGAGAGTAGAGACATACTGTACGGCTGATTGAGCTTGTTCTTCAATACGGTTTGCCGGCTCAATTTGTCGTCTCTTGCGCTCGCCCGTTGAAGACGCTGAGAGTCTCGAGAGTTTGCATGGAGGGCAGAGATCTTGGAGCCCTTCTTCTTGTGGATCTGCTTTTGCACCTTGTGGACTCTGGTAGACGCAGGCATGTCGATGGTGGATTGGGCGAGAGAATGGGGTGGAGATGTTGCGCTGTTGTTTGGAGAATCTTTCTGGTGTTGATGCTGCACAGGAAAAAGTTCTTGACGCGAGTTTTGGTGCATGTGGGGCAGACAAGGATGATGCTGGGCGGTGAGCGCGTCGGGCTTGGCGCGTCGACTCCTTGCATCGCGTCTTGACTTTCTTCCCCGCCAAACCAACTGCACTCAACTTCAACTCCTCCGCCTCATACACGTCCAGCTACTGGCATGGCCTCCTCAGCACCTCTTCTCTGACTTCCCCGGCCTAATGATCTACTGAGCCCACCAGAAACCCCCCGATTCGGCCAGTATACGGCTGCCTACCGCCCAACATGGGAATCCAAGGTAAATAGTCCCCGATATCACCATTCAACGCGCCCCAGACTAACAGATGCTCTCAGGTCTTCTCCCGTTCTTGAAGTCGATCCAAAAGCCATGCAACCTCAAGAAATTCGCAGGTCAGACCATTGGCGTGGACGCTTATGGCTGGCTGCACCGCGGGACCGTCTCCTGTGCGATTGACCTGGCGCTTGGAAAGCCAACCACCAGGTATGATCTCTGATAATCAAAGCGTATGTACAATGCTCACACACCTCCAGATATGTCGAATTTGCCATGTCCCGTGTTCGCATGCTCGTCCACTTCGGAATCAAGCCCTACCTCGTTTTCGACGGCGACTACCTCCCAGGCAAGGCCAGCACCGAGACCGACCGTGCCACCCGCAGAGCCGAGAGCAGAAAGCTGGGTCTGGAGCTTCTCAGCGTCGGCAAGACGTCTGACGCCCAATCGGAGCTTCAGAAGGCTGTCGATGTCACCCCCGAGATGGCCCGCATGCTCATTGAGGAATTGAAGCACTCCAACATCGACTTTGTCGTTGCCCCGTACGAGGCCGACTCCCAGCTTGCCTACTTGGAGCGCAAAGGGATTATTCACGGCATCTTGTCAGAAGACTCGGATCTTTTAGTTTTCGGAGCCCGAGTCTTGCTCACCAAACTGGATCAGTACGGCGATTGTGTAATGATTCGGCGCGACGATTTCACCGCCTGTCGTGAAGTCAGTCTGGTCGGTTGGACGGACGCAGACTTCCGTCGCATGGCCATCTTGAGCGGTTGTGATTATTTGACCAATATCACCAATATGGGCCTCAAGACCGCGTACCGCCTGATCCGCAAGCACAAGACCGTCGAGCGAGTGGTGCGAGCCTGCCAGTTCGAGGGCAAATTCAAAGTCCGTCCGAATTATCTCGCAGACTTCTCGCAGGCGGAGATGACTTTCCTCTACCAGTGGGTCTACTGTCCTCTGGCGAAATCTCTTGTCAACTACAATAATGTCCCTGATGGCATGGACGCCAGTGATCACCCATACATCGGACACTACGTTGAAAATGATGTCGCCATTGGAGTTGCACGCGGCGATCTGCATCCGAATACCAAGAAGCCGATGATAATTCCCAGCAGCGCACGCAAGTCCTACAAGGCTATTCCTCCGCCACGGAAGCAGTCCGTCACAGACACCCCGGATCTCAAAAAGGGCCAGTCAATCGAGTCTTTCTTCAAGCCCAAACGCACTCCACTCGCCGAGCTGGATCCGAACAGCTTTGCCATCTCTCCCCATCAGCATAACCTCCTCGATGCTGCAGCACGAAGCTCGTGGGTCGCGAGGGTTGCACCGGCATACGCACAAGATCCGAGTGTCCGCCATTCTCTCCCAGGCGAGATCCCGCAAGCCTCACGAAGGTCCGTCTCGGACACACATCCTCGAGCTCATACTGCTCACCCCAGCAAGCGACAGCGGCTGTGTTCCGACTCGGCGACCATTGGTGGAGCAATGGGCACCCATAGGGTTTTGGAAGGGACCAGTCGATTTTTTGCAAACTCAAACAACAACTTTGATGCCGATCTTAGTCCTTCGATCGGACGCATATCGAGGAAAGACAAAAAGAAGGACGAGTTCTCGCTGTGGTCTGACGACTCGGTCGAAGAGGCGATGATGTCGTTGGCGGAAGCCGAGCCAACTCCCATCGCGCCTCCGTCGAAGAAACCAAGGAAGAGCAAGAAGAGCAATATCAATGTATACGTTGAGCCGGATGCCATCCAGGAAATGCAGGCTCTGGAAGCCTTGTCCCCCAAAGCCGAGACCTCCCAAGAAAGCGTGGCGACCGCATCTACCCTCCAAGATTCCCGATCTTCAAACTCCAGCGCCACCACACCTGGCACGTCCTTAGGCAACCTCACTCCTCCCTCGCAACCTTTTGTCGCAGATGACAAACCCAATTTCGACAAATTCCTCTCTGTGGGCATTTCTGAACTTCGAGAGAGATACTCTTACCAGATTTCCGCCGCGGACATATCTATGCAAACTCCCCATGTCCAATTTTCGCAGCGGGCCAAGCTCTCGCGCACGTCCTCGGCTCCCGGTAAACTCAACGGCAAGAGCAAGAGGAAAGCCATGCGCGATAGTGGCATTGCGATGGAGACTCCTGAAGTGCAAGAGTACCCTATTGAGGCGATCACTGCGGCAGAGGATCTTGTGGACGCATACTGCGGTAGCGTAAACAGGAGGGTGCTGCCCGGATTGAAAGATCTCGTCCAGCAACGACAATCTGAGGCCGCCCATGCCGAAGTGACCAACCCCGACGACGACCATATACTGGAATGGCCCGTCCTGCAAGGCACCGTCGTTGTCCCCGGAAGTGACGACATCGAGTGCGAGGACGAACCAGAGCTTCATGCAAAAGGCCTCGCGACTTCGAACAAAAAGGCTATCGGAGGCATGACGAAGGACAGAGCTCATCACGCAACAATCATGCCCCATGGCAGTGAAGACCTGCTTCTCTTTCCAGACAGCGCAGACGAATGCGATGAATCTTCCACCGAAGACGACTCCGCCGTCAAGAAGCTTGATTTGGCAAGATTTGCTTACGCTGCGTAGGCGATAGGTGCACGGTCATCGCCTTGAGCATCGTACCGTTTCCACCAGGACACGCCTTTGACATAGGCAAGGAGTTCGAATGGCTTTTACCATGCTCAAGAAGTAGTGATATGCGAAATGGCCACTGTCTGATCGCTAGAAAAAAAAGGCTGAGTTGGACAACGACGCGAAGATACATTTGGTCATGACTACTTCTCTACCCCCTTTTCCCTTTTTTGTTGTTGATTTTTATTTCCAGCGCATTGTCTAGCGACCAACAGTGTCTGACACCATCTCAGACCGCGCTTGTCTACCCCCTTGACCCTCATATTCTTGAGAATTGCAGTGTTTGTTTTGATACCCCTTTCTTACTCTGCTGTGGCTGCGTGCCAGCGGTGTGTCAGACTGTTCAGGCGTCGGATGGAGTTTTTGGAACGGAAAGGCATGGCGTATGGTGGATATGATAGCATGGCGTGGAATATGGATATGGCGCTTTGTTCTTTATTCTCATCTGATATGCTTGCGAGGCCTTGGGTCGCGCGAGTGCAATCATACGTCGCCTTAAAAGTGGTAGTTCAATCGATCAATGATCATCAGTCCATACTTGGTTGTACAGTGCCACAGAAAGTTCACAGTCATTGAAGTTTGCAACATGCTGAAGAGCAAGAATGGCTCCGCGAGGATGGACCACGTATCCTGTATTTGAAATGGATGGTATCGAGCTGCTGAAAGCACTACATGTATTTCCCTTCCGGGTCCGCCTTCTCGAATAACTCCATCGACTTCTCGTACCTGTTGGGTCATCCGTTAGCATCGTTTACCCATCTTCGCACTCGATATCAAAGAACTCAAGGAAGATCAAACTTACATGGTAAACACGATGCCGCCCGATAGTATTAACCGGGCAAGCCTCGGTGTGGCGCCGCTCCAGAACTTGAGGACGCCTTCTTCTTTGAAGATGCGCTGGGCACAGACGAAGCTGTTCTTGTATTCCTTTCGGGCTTGGACGGATTGCATGCGGGTTTTGATGGTGTCGAGGGGCATGGTTGCGTAGCTGACCGATGGTGTTAGACGGGAAGTAACAGATATACGCAGATGAAAACGAAGAAGGGAATGGAAAGGAGGGAATAGTTCCAGGGAGGACATACACAGTAATAACTCCCGCCACGCCTCCTATGCCAAAAGTGCTCAAACTCCCCAACTTCTCCCCCGGCTTCTGATACGCCATCGCCATCTGCCTCAACGTAGTATAACTGCCAAACCTTACCGCCGAATTCGCCGCCTGCCGCATCGTTGTCGGCAGAAACCCCTGAAAGAACCCTCGCACCCCTTTCTCCTGCCATATAATCCCACTGCCGTGCAGGAATCCTCGCATCCGCGGTCCGCCGACTGCCTTGCGGTCATCGATCAACTGCGTCTTGATACTCTCAAACGGCGTCACAGCAAGCAAACTCTCAGTCGCGCCCGCGCAAAATCCCGCCACGACGTTCCCGGGCCCACTCACATTCCCCTCCGCATCAGCCAGCAAACTCTTGTAAAAGTCAAACGAGATAAACCGTATACCGGCTTTGAGCGCATTGCCGAGGATCAAGGTGGTGCAGCCAGCGTACCATTGGCGGCCGAAGGGCGGGAGAGCTTGTTTTTGAGAGGTGGGGAGAGAGACGTTGAGTTGGTAGCGGGTTTTTGCGAATTCGGCGGGGTAGGTTATGGCGATTTCGGTTGCGCCGGCGAGGGAGCCGGCGAGGATGGAGCGGAGGGGGGTTGGCTGGGGGAGAGGGAGTTAGTATGGGGGTTTGTGGTGGAGGGAAGTTGGGGTTCGCTGGAGGTGAGGAGATCGACTGGACGATTTTGTGTATGGTAGGTATGTACCTTCTTCTTCTTCTCTGTCACAGGCTGTGCTGCTTGGACGGCTGTGTTTGTAGCCATTGTTGCCGTCTATGTGGTGTTGTCCAATTTATTCGAACGTGTGAGCGCGACTTCAGTTATGACGGCATCAATGAGTGACTGTAGAATATGGTGGCGTTCAAGGCGGTCGTGTTGAGGGGCAATCGGGAAACGGTTCGTGGAAGCGAGTCGATCTCGGGGGCATCATGGAAGCATTTCGGCGTTGGTGATATATTTCTCAAATTGAAGTTGCGATGTCGGGTCAAGGACATTCGCCGACACGTGACTGCGTAACTTTTTTGGGTGGTCCAAGCTCGCATGTTCACCTCGACGCAACTCCAGCGGCCAGAGAACAAGACCAGCGACACTCCAACGCCCAATTGCTTCATCCTCCGCCGCCATCATGATGTCTCTTCGCGCCTTCGCTCGCTCCGCGCCGCGTTCCGTCTCTCGCGTTGCTGCTCAGTCTGCTCGCCCGCAACTCAGACTCCTGCCCAAAGCACAGCTGCAGAGCGCATGGAGGTCGCAGGCAGGCCGCGCTGCTGCATTTTCCACATCGACACAGAGGCGCGATGGTACATAGACTCGAGACCGATGATCAACACTGGGCTAACATTTCACGCAGTCAGCGATGAGCTCGTTGCAAAGCTCCAGTCAGAGATTCAACTGGAAGACGAAGATGCTGGCGAGATGGACTCCTTGAAGGAGTTTCTTGCGAACAGTCCATTCGAAGTATGACGCCCGCAAAGAATTCAAGGAATTAGTCACTGACATTACACGTAGCTCAAAGACACCCCTGGCCAAGAAGAAGTAACTCTGACGCGCAAATACAACGATGAAGTGTAAATCTCAGCGCATCCCCTTGACAAGTAGAGTCTTTGCTCATTTTCCCAACAGCATCACTGTCACCTTTTCCATCGCCGACTTCGGTAATCTCAACGGCGAGGAGCAAGACGAAGACCTCAATGAGGACCCTGCCCTCTACGACGACCCATCCGACTACCCTACTGCACAATCCGGCGGCGCGAATTCGAAGGGAGCTACCCCACAAGGCAAGACCTCCGGCGGCAACATCAAAGTCGGACAACAAGAAAATGGCATGACGGAAGAGGAAGAAGACGAGCTCGCCCGAGAGGAGGAGGAACAAGCATCCTTCCCCGTGCGCCTCTCCATCACCGTCGTCAAGCCCTCCTCCAAGTCTGCCGGCTCCCTGGCCGTTGACGCGATCGCGCAGGATGGCGAGATCATCATCGAGAACATGTACCACTACCCTGACGCCGCGCTCGCAGACCCGCAGACCGCAGAAGAGGACTGGAAGAGGAAGATAATGTACACGGGCCCGCCGTTCGGCAACTTGGACGAGGACCTGCAGGTGCTGATGGAGAGGTTCCTCGAGGAGAGGGGTATCAATACGGAGTTGGCGGTCTGGGTGCCGGAATTTGTTGACAAGAAGGAGGCCAGCGAGTACAGGGGCTGGTTGGGCAGGGTGAAGGGGTTCTTTGAGTAGGCGGTGCTATTGGAAGCGAGGGACAAGGTTCGCAAATTGGGCAAGCCATGGGCTCGCCAGCTGTGACACCATCTGACAAAACACCCCGTGTGGAAATCAAAGACGTTCTCATCTACAGAACTTGTAATTATAGCAAAGAAATCATTGAATGGAGTAGTGGGGCAGGCTAGGCGGATCATGACTGTGCGATTTCTGAGTGTAGCACTGTACAAATCAAATACTTCCACTCTCCGCGTCTTGCAGGCGGTTTGGCTTTCTATAGGTTTGTGTCTGGTTGAGAGAGTGAGACCGGAGAAGGGTGCTGATCTGAAGGTGGTAGGGCTGAAATAAGCTCGTCTATGACGGTTTCGCAAATGCGTCAAACAATTCCATCATCCATCACCATCAGCAATCAGATGTAGACATCGGACTCTACCCTCACACCTCACTTCCTCCAGACATGCTAGGTTCGAAACGCACACTCTCTCAACATGTCAAGCCCCAAAGCGGCCCTCAAAGCCGCAAAGGCTGCTCTCGACGCGCAGAAGTACGATGAAGTCGTCTCTCAAGCACAGGCAGTTCTTGCACAAGACAAGTCGAACTACTTTGCCAATCTCTTCCTCGGACGCGCCTACGACAAGCTCGGCGATCCAATTGATGCTGCGAATTCCTATGAGGCTGCCACGAAGCTCAAGCCTGAGGATCCCCAGGCGTGGATTGGACTTCAGACGGTGTATGAGGCGCAAGACAGCAAAAAGGTGGACGAATACATCTCCATCAGCCTAAGACTTGCAGCAATATATGCCGAAGCGGACGACGCCCACAAATGCCAGACTGTGGCCGACAAGCTCCTCTCTTTCGCTAAAAAGAATGGCTCGCGACAGCAGCACAAACGAGCGCTGGAAACACAGCTTCCCTCCAGTCCCGTATATACCTTCCTCGAGGGCCGACTGCCACATCCTTCTCACACATACACTCGTCTGGCGGAGATCACAGAGGCGGAAGAGAAGGAACGCATAAATCAGCAGATTGGCGAGCGACGGACAAGACTTGGTGCGCGCATTGGGAAGGTCACGTCAGAGGTCAGGCTGGAGGTGTATGGCTCAAGTAAATTTGAAGAGTACTGCCAGAGTGTCATCGATTGGACCCAAGATGATGAGGTGCGGAGGGCGTACGAGGAAAAGCTGTTCCAGAGGGCATTCGACACACTTGTGGTTCTGCCGTCCGAGAAGAAGACGGCAAAGCGTGAACAAGTCTTTCGGCTGGCGCATGGAATGGTGATTGTCAAGCATCCGTTCGCCCTAGCATGGGATCTGGATCTGAAGTGGAAAGATGCCGAGTCGCTATTCGATTACGACGAAGGAGTCCTCCGCGAGTACATTGAGTTTTTCCCGGAGAACGGTCTTTCCAAGGTCTTGAAGGCATATCTCGAGAGTGATGCTTCTCCGTTTCTCAATAAAGAGCCGAAGCCCAAGTCCAAGGAAAGTACCGATACTGACGATGAGGAAGTCCTCACTCCTGCAGATCGTCTTCTCCTCATGACTGAAGGGCTGGAGTTGGCCAAAAATTCCATCCTAGCGCATCGCCTCATGTGTGCGTACTACTCTCATATCGAAGAATTTGAAAGTGCGGTACAAACATCTCGCAATGGACTGAGGTTGGTTGCCGCAGAACTGCAAAGCTCCGGCCTGCCATTGCAAAATACCTTCGATGCCCTCCACAGTACTCTCGCCACGGCTCTCGTTCACTACCAACCTCCGAAGAACCACCCCGAAGCCAAGGCACTCTTCGATTCCATACTCAAAAGAAAGCCTACCTTCACTCCCGCGCTCATCGGCGTGGGTCTCATCCTTGAAGAACAGGAGGAGTACTCTGAAGCGATTGACTTTCTCGGTCGCGCGCTTGCTCGCGATCCGGACAACGTTCGCATCGGCGCAGAAGCAGCATGGTGCAAGGCATTGAGCGGCGAACACCAAGTTGCAATGACCGAGTTAGAGAAGTATCTAAGCAAGATGAAGACTGGCGATGCATCATCTCGAGACCTCCGCGCCCAAACTCTCTACCGGATTGGTATCTGCGAGTGGGAGACTGACCCTACACGAGCGAGCCGAAAAGATCGCAAAGGCCCGTATGCGCGGTTCCTGGCCGCTGTGAAAACGAACATGAACTTTGCGCCTGCATATACGAGCTTGGGGTTTTACTATGAAGATTATGCTCGAGACAAGAAGAGAGCACGGCAATGCTTCCAGAAGGCTTTTGAGCTTTCCGCGTCCGAAGTCGAGGCAGCGGAGCGATTGGCTCGATCATATGCCGACAAGGGAGATTGGGACATTGTCGAAATCATATCACAGCGGGTAGTCGACTCTGGAAAAGTTCGTCCACCGCCTGGTTCGAAGAAGAAAGGCATCAGCTGGCCGTTTTCCGCACTCGGTGTGGTCCAGATGAATAAGCAAGAGTACAACAAGAGCATCATATCGTTTCTTTCAGCCCTGAAAATCAGTCCCGATGATTACCATTCGTACGTCGGATTGGGCGAGAGCTACCACAATTCTGGCCGGTACAACTCTGCTGCGAGAGCTTTCCACTATGCCGAAAGTCCCGGCGAAGGCGTTGTCATGCAAGGGTTTGGCGATGCCTGGTTCACGTCATACATGCTCGCCAACGTCAACCGCGAAATGGGCGAGTTTAAAGAGGCTGTGGAAGGGTACGAAGCAGTTCTGGAAGACAAGCCAAATGAATTTGGAGTTGCCATTGCTTTGCTCCAATGCCTCGTCGAGTACTCCTGGCGCAGCGTCGAGACCGGCTTCTTCGGACAGGCTATCCAGTCTGCAGCGCGGGCCATCGAGGTTGCCATTGGCATTTCAGAGTACCGGCCCGATGCCTTCAACCTGTGGAAAGCTGTTGGCGATGCTTGTTCGGTCTTCAGCGTTGTCCAGTCACGAGTTGGTGATATGGAGTTGGCCGTCGTCAAGAACCTGCTGGAGAACAGTTTCGATACAAAAGAGTTTGACCTCTTCAAAGAGAATGATGGAATCGGCTCTGAGGAATGGTCGACACTCGCTCGATCTCCTGATGACGATGATCAGCTGCCATCGAAGCTCGCGGCTTGTTTACATGCAGCCATACTCGCTCACAAACGGGCAATTTTCAGCTGTTCGCACGATGTCCACGCCCAAGCTGTTGCATGGTACAATCTAGGTTGGACTGAATTCCGAGCTCATGTCTCGCTCGAACAACAGTATGCCTCCGACAATGGGAAGAAGAAACCACTCAAGTTCCTCAAAGCTTCAATGCGTTGCTTCAAGCGCGCGATTGAACTCGAAGCGGGCAACTCGGAGTTCTGGAATTCCCTTGGTGTGATAACAACTCATCTCAACCCGAAGGTCGCTCAACACTCGTTCATTCGGAGCTTGCACATCAATGAGCGAAATGCACGGACGTGGACCAATCTCGGAGTCCTCTACATGCTCGAAAATGATTATGAGCTCGCCCACCAGGCCTTCAGTCGCGCACAATCGACAGACCCTGAGTATGCCCATGCGTGGTTAGGTGAAGGTATCTTGGCCCTGCTCTACGCCCAGCCAAAGGAAGCACTGTTGCACTTTACTCACGCCTTCGAGATTGCACCCAGTGAAAATCTCGTTGCGCGAAAGCAGTTCTCCACCTCTACGTTCGATACCATCATGTCCCCCTCTTCTACCTCGTCCATCTTCAATCTTATCCAGCCGCTCTTTGCGCTCCAGCAACTGCATTCGCTGTGTCCTTCCGACGAGTCGTATCAGCACCTTTCTTCCCTCTTTCTTGAGCGTGTCGGCGCTTACACTGAAGCGATAGTCAAGCTCAGTGAAATATGCGTAACCAAGGAAGCCGAATACGAAACGTCGGAATCAGCGGATATACTTGCGAAGTTTGCCCAGGCAAAAGCCGATCTCGCGCGTAATCGGCTTGCAGCAAATGATTTCTCTTCTGCGATTGAAGATGCAGAGACTGCTCTCGGTCTGACTGAACCCGACGAAGACGACAGCGGTGGCGTTGCCATCCTAGACGAGGGTACTCGCAAAGTCCGTCTTTCGGCACATTTGACCGTCGGACTGGCCAATTTCAACCTCAAAGACTCGGATGCAGCATTGGCGGCTTTCAGGTCCGCTCTTACCGAGAGCCATGCCGCCCCAGATATCGTTTGTCTCCTGGCTCAGGTACTCTGGGCGAAGGGCGGAAAAGAAGAAAAGAGCGTGGCACGAGAACAGCTGTTCGATACGGTCGAAAAGCACACCGGTCACGTCGGCGTATTGACGGTGCTTGGATCGATTGTTACGCTCGAAGGAGACGTGGACGGCATCGAAGCCGTGAAAGACGAACTCGAAGCGCTGCGGTCAGGGACGGACCTGGGGGCGGCTGACCGAAAGAAAGTGGAGATGGTGCTCGATGCAATTGCTGCGCTTGCTGCTCCGGACCATCTTGATCCTGAGACGGCGGAACTCTACGAGGTTCAGAAGAGCATCATGATTTCTCCGTCAGCTTCGGATGGATGGACGCAGCTTGCAGAACTTACTGCAAACGATGATGTCGACGGGACGGAGGAGCATTTTCACGCAGCCGAGTTGGCGCTGATGAATGCCAAGAGAAGTGTTCCGCCGCGAGGTGAGACCGGACCGGAGGAATTATCCAAGGTATATGAAGGCACAGGGAAACTGGGTGATACTTTGAGGGGGTTGATGGTTGCGCCGTGGAGGGCTGAGGGTTGGATCGGTTTGGGTGCGGCTGTGGAGAGCATTGGTGTGGAGGGCAGGCGGGCAAGTGTGGATGGAGGTGTGAAGCTCTAGGCATCCACAAAAATCCATGGGTCTTATGATGTGATGAAGATTACGAGGTTTCATGTCGGCCGGTGGAGGGTCGCACGAACTGGGAGCATAGCGAGGTGAACATCTGCTTACTTAGGTAGGCACCTATCTGGAGTCATGGGCATTATGAGGAGCACAAGATATACATGGTCCTCACGGTAATGACTGATTCCTTTTATTTCAACTCCGCAAAGAAACTGCTCGGTAGGGTAGGTTTTTCACGTGTTGTGTCTTCACTTCCAACTTCCACCAACTTTGCATCCGAGAAGAATGATTGGTAAATTTGGGGGCGTCAACGACCGGTCGCTTCGTTTACGATGAGAGAGCTGAGAGCACCCTGGGAAAGAGCCAAGAAATTGACGAGAAAGTCTGACTTGTTTACGAGGAAGAGCTGAGCGTTTACGAGGAGGCACAAAGAACTTCGCGAGAAAGAGTCAACTACGGCCCCAACTCTGGCAGCGTTGTTTTTGTATAGGTCGCGCAGGCATTCGCGCCTCCCTGCTATATAAGTCAGATCACCGGAGCTGGGGAAAGCTCCGTTGTCAGGCTTCTGTTCATCTTCCTCCTGTTTTCCTCATCTCTTCTTCTTCACTCCTCCATCATTGACATCAGTTTTTCCCTGTTCATATCTTCTCCCTACGTGTATTGCAACCTTTCAGTCCTGTGTTAACAGAAGAATTTCGAACTTTCTAGCCTCATCGTCCCATTCATCGTATTTTCATTCACCTTTTGCATCACCGTTCAACTATTCCTTCTCCTTGATCCTTCACCGCTATCATGGTTATTCTCCCGCCGGTCGAAGAAGACCCTGCCTTGAACAGGAACTACATCTTCTACTGGAACAGCTGCGCACTCGACCTCAACCGAATCACCCACTCCCTCGGAGGTCCCCAAGGTGGTCCGCCACTGAGTGCTCGAATCCTCGGGGTCCTGCACATCGCCATGCACGACGCATACTTTGGTGTCAAGCCCAGCCGCAAGTTCTCAACATACTTGTCCACGAGCGCCACAGCAGACCCAGAGTATCGTCTCCCTGCCACCGACGGAGACGAGACCGATCCCGTCATGTCTGTCTCCGCAGCCGCAGTCACAATTTTGCAATACCACTACACCATGCCAGCCCTGAGGGTCGCAGCAACTACAACAAACGCCTTGTCAAACCTCATCGACGACTACATCGAGAACTTCCCCGAGACCTGGGACGCGCTGTCTCCGAGCTACCGCTACGGCGTCGAGGTGGCAAAGATAATCATCAACCTCATCGCCAACAAACCGACGGACGTCGGCGTCGATCAGGGTGCTTACAGACCGAGTCCCGGTCCCTTTGGCTACGACGATGACCAGGGTGGCGGCGGACGCAAAACAGGTCTCTACCGCTTCGACGACGACCCGACGCATCCTGTCCGTCTCGTACCCATCGATCCCAACCAGCCAGAGCTGGGCGTGGAGCCTCGCAAGATCTATCATGGCCCGTTCTATGGTATGACGGCCAAGAGGATCGCGGTGCAGTTCTTCGTCAACGGTGATCCAAACGCTGGGATTGATCAGCATATTCTCGCGGATCCGCCTGTGGGCTTCTCCATTTCGGATAATGGCGAGTATAACGATGCTGTCAGGGATATTGTTGCGATGGGTGGGACGCCCGAGGCGAATGCTACGAAGAGGAGGCCGGATCAGAGGGTTGGGGCGTACTTTTGGGCGTATGACGGAACGAATCTGAGTATGTGCTTCCACTTCATCTCTACAACTAGCAATGTATTCTTTCTCGAAGTATGTCAAATGCTAACGAAAACACACAGTCGGCACCCCACCCCGCCTCTATGACCAAATCCTCCGCAAAGTCGCCTGGCAACGCCGTCCCTACCCCCGCCCCACCACCGCCGACGAAGTTGCCGCAAATGACGCAGACTTCATCCGCGTCTTCGCCCTTGCCAACGCCGCCATGGCCGACGCCGGCATCTTCGCCTGGCAGGAAAAATACTGCTTCGAGTTCTGGCGCCCGCTTTCCGGCGTCCGCGAAGGACTCGGTCCTTACACCGATCCCTTCTTCCTCAGTCTCGGCGCCCCGGAGACGAACTCGAACCAAATCTCCTTCAAACCCCCTTTCCCGGCCTACCCCTCTGGCCACGCGACTTTCGGCGCAGCAACCTTCCAAGCTATGCGTCTCTACTACAAAGCCCGCGACAACCTCCCCTTTGCCGCGGACGAAGAAGACAACATCTCCTTCACCTTCGTCTCGGACGAGATGAACGGCGTGAACCGCGACCTGCGACAACCCTACGACCCAACACGCCCAATCGAAGACCAGGTCGGCACGGTCCGCACGCGCGTAGAGAGAAATTTCCCCAGTCTTTGGCACGCCATCTTCGACAACGCGCTCTCGCGCATCTGGCTCGGTGTGCATTGGCGCTTTGATGCGGCTGCTGCGCAGGATATCCTTCTGCCGCCACCGAGCACGCAGCCGGTGGGGACGAGTTTGTATAAGGTTAATTCGGACGGTGCGACGGCGTATATGGATCCGAATGATATCAAGTACAAGACGCTTGGGAAGAGAGGGGATAGGGAGGGTTTGTTTCCGATTGGTGGGGTGGGGTTGGGGATTGGGATTGCGAATGATATTTTTGGGAGTGGGTTGAAACCGACGCCTAAGGAGAAGCAGCCGGATGGGCGGCATAAGTGTACGAAACCGCCGGTGAAGCCGACGATGACGACGCAGGTGAAGAAGTAGACCCTGCAGTATGTTTGAAGGCAGAGATGGGGGGCTTTGACGGAGGTGGAGTTGTAATGGTTGGTAGTGTGCATCAGAATGGATCAATTCGAAAGTGAGAAAAGGAATGTGTGGTGAGCACTGCAATCACGATGAAGGAATTGCCCACTTCGCTACGATATGATATTCGATGCCTGGAGGCTCTCGAAAAGGTATGTACACAAAGTCAAACAAATCCAAGGAACTACGACTAACACAAGTCACTTCAAATTGTCCGCAAGCGACCTACATGGCCATGGGAACAATCGCCGTCGCAGCATTCTTCCGAATACCAAACCTACCGCCAGTAGCAATGAGCTCCTGAAGCGTCTGTGGCACCTTCATCGGCAACTGTCCAAGCCCACCAAGCCCCTTGTTAAGCCCAGTAACCTCCATGAAGTTGATCGGCGCAGCAGCCTCCTCCTTGGGCACCGAGATCATCAAGATGGAAATGCCCATCACCTCATCAAGACTACCGTCATCCTTCTTCATGCCGGGGTACTTGTCCAAATTGTAGTTTGCAGAAATATGGAACTGATCTCCCTTCTTCACGGCCCCCATGTTCCTGCAGTAGGTCATCGCGCCGATACTCGACGTTGGCTGCGCGGTGGTGGAGCCGCCCATGCCGGGCATGGCGCCCATGCTGGATTCCATCGGCGCGTTGTAGTTGGCCTTGGTGTCGCAGAGCACGGCGTCGTTCTTGTAGATGACGAGGTTTGTGCCGCCGTCGTGTTCGTGGCCCGAGACGTAGACCATGTTGCCGTTGTAGGGGGAGTACCATGGATGGGTTAGTTCAGAGAAGACGCTGGAGGGGTGGGTTAGCATGAGGCTGTTGCGTGGCTATAGTCAGAGGACGTACTTCTTTTGAGGCTGCTGCAGGAGGTTGAGATTTCCCCTGGACGTGTCGGGCATCCCGCATTGGTTCAGCTCGAGCCAAACGCTGACGGTTTGCTTGGTCATGGCGGGGGTCGTGGGAACGATGTCGTAGTAGAGGACCATGTAGACTTCCTTGGCGACGGGGTCCATGTTCATGAGCTCGGAGTAGAGGAAGAAGTTGTCGCCGTCGTTGATGTGGTACTATGAGAAAGGTTAGTACACATGCAGAGCAGAGGAGTGTTCGACTTACGCCAGTGTCGATGGTGCTGTTCACGTCGGCATAGTATGCCGGGTTTCGCTCGTCTCCAGTCGAGAACCACGGATCCATCCCTGGGATGCCGCAACCTGCGTCGCGGCGACCAGGACCGTTGGTGAAGAGGACGGAGTGGTGGAGCCAGGAACCATCCGAAGTTAGAGCTCTGGTGCCTGTACCGGTGATTAGCTGACGTAAAGCCAGAAGACGGTTGTAATGATGGTCTCGAGGCCATTCACATACCATTGGTATACTCCAAGTCGCCCAACACCGAAACGACAGTGCAGCCGCTGGTGCAAGGCTTCTTGATATGGGTAATGACATCGATCATACCCGAGACACCGAGAAGCTGCGACTCGAAATTCTTGGTCTTGGTGCTGGGGAGCGTGTAGGGACCATAGCGCATCTTTACACGCTTGATACCGGGGATGTTGCTGAAGGGAGACTTTACGTTCTCGATCTCAGGGGCAACACCGCCACTCCTGCCAATGACTGTTTCGCCGGGTGCTGGCATGGACATGGCCTGTCTGCCCACGACGGCAGCGGATGCCGTGGCCGCGGCTTGCAGCAAAAGGGTTGAAGAGAACTTCATCTTGAGAAGACAAAAAGAGGGTCTGGTAATGAGAGACTGGAAAAGAGTGCACGTGGAAACAAGAGGCGGACAAGAAGGCCAAGATGGAGATCGGAAAGCTTATGAAGGGTTGACGGGTTCCGAATCTGGTCAATGAAGGGTGTGATCCGAAATCTCATATTGGAGATATATTGCCGCTTTGATTAGGGCAGATGGTCGATTGGTATGATACTCTTTCGGGGAAGGCTGGCCTACTTTGACGACAGTGCGGTGCCCAATCACGTTGCTAGGTAATGGAGTGAAGGAAACGAGTGAGAGAAGGCGAAATGCTGAAGCTACCTACTTCTTTCAGAGCATACTGGGCGTTCTCTTTTGCTGGAAACCAAAGAGCGTCTTCGATGCACAGCAGGTGGAACTGTTCAGTCCCAAGACTGAGCCCAGCTGTCAAGGATGCGGTTGTATTGCTCAGTAGTTCAAGGGCACAAGTCCCCTGTTCTCTTTGCTCCGCGCGTCGTTTCAGACAGATGGATTGGTCACTCTCAGGAGGGTTCGTTTCCCCTGTCATGCAACAAGCTTCATTGGCAAAAGCTTGACTGGTGAGCTTGTTTCTACCATGTCCGGTGGACTCCAACTGGTGGTATATTGAAACCTAATGTCATTCCGTTGGGGGTTCCCAGAGCAATGGCGTGAGATGAGAGCGGACGGGGGCTCCTTCAGTTCATTAGGGCTTGTAGCATCCCATCAACGTAGCCTCCGGTCCATTTCTGGACCTGATTGATGGTAGTAAAGCAGCATTTATGGGTTTGCTCTGGTAGGAGCCCGACTATCAGCTACCTATATGCCCAGCGTATCCTGAGGGGGTTGTGACAGAAGACTCCAACCAAACCAGCCCTAGCCTCGGATGTGATGACGAAAGGATCGGATAGCGATTACTGTTGGGTTGTCACGCGGAATGTAGATTGATGAACAGACGATGATGGAGGAAAATAGGTACGTGAGTACTCCGTAAAGAGGGAAACATGGGACGAGGCATTCGGTTATTGACGGGAGGTCCAGCTGCCGCGCACAAGACGGGAGTATTTCGGCCGATGCCAAGCCTCTCGGTGAAGATTCCACGTGACCCCAGAGTCACGTGGACTGACTACAACTGCCCCTCAAATGGAAACTTCCGCGAGTTGGTACCTACCTCCTAGGTACCTAACCTACCTCGTCTTTCTTCAACAACAACAAAAGTATCTCAGCCTCATCAACATAACTCGATTTGAAGCTACAAACATACCCAGGATCTCGCACAATGCAGTTAGATACCTGGTCATAAGAAGGGCCATAAGGCAGGCTGTGCCAGCACCTTGTAACCGCTCTCATCTCCATACCTCTACTCACGCACGTGGTTGAGGCCGCTCGTAATGCAGCCAAGGTCCTCCGCCTTCGACGAGGCTTTCTTCACGCCCACGCCTGAACTGTCTCTGACAGCCTGAAGACAGGCCGATATTAACACTCAGACAGACCCTTGTCGCAGATGGAGAGGCTACTCGACGACACGCGCGATCGAGGCGACAGCGATACGCTCACCCAAGCAGCCGTCGAAGAACTGGCCAAGAGTCCTCCACCCATCTACACGCCGCTGGACCAGGCCAAGGACGAAATCCGACTGCTCGAGATTCTTCCCGTACACGGTCGCATTAGAGTCGTACACTACCGTCTGGTCGTCGTGTCTCCACGGTGGATCTTTACTCTCCACACACCCTTTTCATGCAGTGTCATACGTGTGGGGAGACCCGAAACCCGAGAAAGTCATCCTGGTGAACGATCATCTGTTCGCCATCACGTGGAACCTCGCAGTCGCCCTTATACGGCTCACCCGTGCGCTGTCGGAGCAACAGAGCAAATCCTGCGACCAAGAAGGCACAGCCTATGTGCCTCTGCGACTTTGGGTTGATGCAGTTTGCATCAATCAGCAGGATATCGACGAACGTAGCAGCCAGGTTCAGCTGATGTCGCAGATCTATCGGCGTGCTGAGCAAGTCACTTGTTGTCTGGGTGAGACTGGTGGAGCCATGCGTGATGTGATCAAAGTCATATCCGAGATCAACAAAACGCTTCATGCTTCGGCAACGCCCGGCGAAATCTATGATTGGTTACGCCATTTCCCCAAAATTTGGACCGATGATAAGTACGGCGGATTCTGGCCGAAATTGTACGTCGTCTTAAACCTAGAGTATTGGAATCGAGTGTGGGTGATACAGGAGATGGTGTTTGCTTTGAACCTGACTTTCATGTGCGAAGACGTGTTCTTCCACTGGGATTGTCTTGTGAACGTTTTCACACTCTATCAAAAGTTAAAGAAAGGCGAATTGCAGAGACCAGATTTCTTTCCGGACGATTCTTGGACCACGCTTGTAGTGGTACACTCTGACGCTTTATGGGAAAAGATCAGCCTCATACAGTATCTGAGAGAAGAGAGAATCAAAAGCGATGGCGAATGCATTGCCTGGCGTCCCGACAAGGACAAATGCATGTTTCTTTTGACAAGCACGCGGTATCATCAAGCAACAGACCCGCGAGACAAGATCTTCGCCCTACTCAATCTGATGGATCTTGACGAATACATGAAGGCCGACTACTCCCTATCAACGCAAAACGTATACAGTCAGTTCGCTTCCATATGCCTGGCTCACTCCAAGGATCCGACTGAGTTGCTTGCGTGGGGCGGGACTGGATGGGACGTGAACAGGATCGAGGCCATTCCATCATGGGCAATCGACTGGCATGGCTTCGGCGGTACAGAGCTCTGGCATCATCTTACTGGGCATCGATTCGTACTAAACCGCGCAAATGACTCCAAGACACCGGCAATGTATGCCGCAAACGGTGGACTGGAAGTACCCAGACCATATTTTCCCCGCCCTCTCGACGTCTCTGTCTTTGGCTACCCTTGTGGCTCGGTCAAGAATCTCGAGCCTCTTTTGAGAGACTTCGAGGAAGATATTTTCCCGCTGTTTTCCCGTTGCGTTTCCCGACTGCTTCAGTCTACAAACAGCACTCCGATCTTTAAAGTTCTCTTCAGCACGTTCCTGATGGACATTGACCCTCGCGGAGAAAGAGGTAGGCTGTACTCCAACCCAGTCGAAACTGAAAACCTCGCCGTCTACTTTCTTGGCGGGATAACCAGTTGCACGCCGGAGGGAATGGGGGCAGACTTCGGTCTCCCGGAGCAAGAAAATCCCATCACACAATTTCGGGAAGTGTTCTTTGGTGACCTGGAAGGACGGAAGCACATCTTGAGGGGCCTCCGGGCGCATCTTCAGGAAGCACTAGATAAAGGGTCTGACGGCGTTCTCCATATGGAGATGAAGAAAGTTATTGAAGCTAACACGGGAAGGAAACGCATCTTTTGGACCGAGCCTGACGGCATTGGTCTCGGCCCAGTCAACATGCAAGAGGGTGATGTTGTGTGTGTTCTGGGTTGTTGTCGTCTTCCTGTGGTGCTTCGTAAGACGGGTGAGTCGTATGTTTTTGTGGGATGCTGCTGTTTGTATGGATTTATGGATGGAGAGATGGCGGAGATGGTGAAGGCAAAAGGAATGGATGCTGTTGAGTTCAACATCCTGTAATGACATAATAAAGGCGAAACTCTACAGGCGTTCGTAGACCACGCTGCAATGCCGTTGGGACGGATTCGGTCTGTCTCAGCTGCACCTCACATAGAAAATGAAGTGTCGAAGACATCAAGGGGGTATCAAAATATGAATTTGTTTGTTGTCGTGGACCTGCGTCGAAAATGTGCGGAGAAGAGTGGTCCATCTCAAAAGTGGAGGGTATCTTTCGGGTCCCTATCTTACACGCTTCAAAAGAAGCTGTTATACAAATAATGCATCACAACTTCCCCTGCTCCCTTAGCTTCTGCACAAAAGGCTTCGGAGGCTTTCCATCAATCATCAGCTCCATATCAGGATCACCCTTTGCCCTCGCCTTCTTGAAGCCTTCTCTCTCGATCACCCGCTGCAAGTACCCCAAGATGCCTTCGTATTCACTCAAATCAAAGCCGTAGAACGACCGCATGGTGGTCAGGGTGAAAACCGGCATGATGTCTGCAGCAGTGAATTCTTCACCAGCCAGCCATTTGCTCTCCTTCAACCGGGCGTCCATGAAAGCAAGAATGCCGGAAAACCTTTCCTGCAGCTTGGCCATAGCCGGCGACGTCTTGGAAGTGTCCACATGAGAGACTTGCATCACGTTCAAGATAGCCGGTTGAAGAGTGCCATTTGCAAAATGGAACCAGTACAGGTAGTCGGCGTAGTTCTTGTGGTCGGGCGGAAGCGCCAGTCTGCCGTTTCCGTGCTTGTGGATGATGTACTCGACGCAGGCGGCGGATTCGCAGAGCGTGAGGTCGCCGTCTTGGATGACTGGTGCTTGGCCGAGAGGGTTGAGGTCTTTGATGGATTGGGGGGAGAAGACTGGGTCGCGTTGATGCAGTTTCAGTGTGTATGGGATGCCGAGTTCTTCGCAGAGCCAGACGATGCGCTCGGATTGGCCGACTTGAAGGTGGTGGACTGTGAGGGTCATGGTAGGAGTTGGTGAGAAGAGGAATTGAGTTGATTGACAGTCGTGTTTACCTGGTGGTGATGATATGTCGTCTTGGTGGTTCGCGGGAGATGACGGTGGGTAGGGTCCGGAGTTTGGTTATCGCCGCCGCCGGCGACATGCAATCCGTGACTCCTCAAAGGTGTACCTAGGTAGTATCTGAAAGTAAGCTCAACCTGCAGAGTCATATCAGCGCTGGGTTGGGTTTCGACAGCCTAGACACGTGCAAACATGTCCGATGGCCCCCTTGATACAGTCGGAGAGGTTCAATTGTCGACAAGGGAGAGGAGACGCTGCATGAGTCCTCTACCTGCACAGCCACAGCCACTGCCACACATGTCATTGTTCAACTGTCAAGGCGGTTCCCCGAGGCGAAGAAAGGTATCATGACTCCTGAGTTCGGCGCCGACGGAGTGCCCGTTTGCAGTCGTGGACGACGATAGAATCCCAGTTGGAGTTCAAAACGCCAACGCCTACCAGTCCCAGTCAGCCTTGTCTCTGCTTTGGAAGCATGGAAAGGTGCATCTCGGAAGAGCGGCCTCGCCAATCAGAAGGCTGAAGCTGACTGCGAAGAGTACAGGACTGTCTGAAGCGATGATCTTTGGGGCTTTGCCGAAATAATAGCAGGAGGGACAGTCTGTGCAGGTGGTTGAGTTATAATTGTGAATGAGGCTGAGGACGCCGGAACGGAACAACACAGCGGAAGAGAATGCCAAGCTTCTATACGCGTATCCGCATCCGCTCCGTCTCCCTCTCCAACCTCCAGGATCTTCACCACCAAGAGTAAGACGCAGCAAAGAGTTCCTCCGTCAGTCCGATGCCCTGTTTCTGTACAGCAATTGCTAACCAGGCCAAGCATCCTGCAATGTGACGCAATTGGAACCGACGTCAAAGCTGGCGGAGCCTCCTGTGCCTCCGCCTTGGACTACCGCAACGTTACTCCTCTCGTCAAACCACCACCGTCTCTTCTGCTTGGCCGGCGCAGGAACCCAGGAACCTACTTGGGCCATGTTTCTGAGTCTGCATATACACTGTGCACAGAGCGACGGTCGGGGAACCATGCGGCTCCTACGGCCATGGCTCGCCAGCAGCTCGTCTTGGGGATTCCAGCATCAAATCTTGGCCTTGGGGCCTGGTCTGAGTACGGCCCGATGTAGCTCAACTACTGCTGCATCCTAGCATCAGCTTCCCCACAGCGACAACGTGCTTGATACTCGTATCCTCAACTACCGTCGTACCTCTTCACCACCACGGCCTTCTCGTCGGCACAGCCATCCTCATGGCGAAGCTTTCAGCCTGGGCGCCGTTGACACAATCAGCTGCGCATTCGCTTCCTCCTCTCTTTGCGCGTATTGTCAACCTCCTCACCTCTGCAGACCAAATGAAGTCATTACGTCTTGCAATACTTAAGTCGAGTTTCTGTACCATCATGTCTCTTCCATTTCCAAGTTTTCCCGTCCTTTCTCCTCTCCTCCCCTCAATTCACATCATACCAAAATGCGTCTGATAAATTTTTTCCCAACACTGCTTCTGGCAGTCGAACGAGCCAGTTCCCTCGAACTTGGCCATGCCCACCGAGCTCGCAGCGGATCGATACAATGGAGTCCCTGCCTTGCCGAGCTCAATGGCACTGTTCCCATGCAATGCGGCAACTTGTCGGTGCCTCTGGACTACACAAGAACCTTGTCCAATGCATCATTTGTTCTGGATGTTTTCAGGACGCCTGCCACCAAACAACCGTCAAGAGGGAGCATCTTCTTGAACTTCGGAGGCCCTGGTGCTGATGGACGCGCCGACCTTTCTGCTTTTGCTCCCCAGCTGCTCGCGTAAGTCATGAAAAAGGAGTCGAGTTAGCATGATGCTGATAGCTACCGTGTAGTGCCACTGGAAGTGAATTTGACCTTGTTAGTTGGGTTCCACGGTAAGAATGATATTCCCAGCACAGTCCGTATACTTGGATCTAACCAAGGGCAAACAGAGGAACTGGAGTCAACACCAGCTTGGAGCTTACATGCTTCGGCTCCGACCTGGAGAGAGTCTTTGCATTGGCATACACCTTCCCGATCACTTCGGGAAATGCCTCCAACGCCGCACCTGGAGCCATCTGGGCCGACTCGACCATCTTCTCCGACAACTGCCTGTCAACCCTGAACCGCACTGGCGGATTTGTTGGCACTGCGTTTGCTGTGAGGGATATGATGAGTATCTTGGATGCACTGGGCGAGGATGGGATGCTGAGGTATTGGGGTGAGTTTGCGCGTGATCGATTTCTTGAACTCTGGCTGACCAAACAGGCATTTCGTACGGCACTGCGCTGGGATCCACCGCCATCTCCATGTTCCCTGAAAAGGTGGATAAAGTGATCCTCGACGGAGTTGTGAACCCCCATGAGTATTACCACAATTAGTGAGTACTCCTGCACCAGAAGACTTGGAGACCTTGACTTACACACCACTCCTAGCGAGCCCGAGTCCCTTACCGATGCCGACAAAGTTTTCTCTGGCTTCTGCCACGGATGCGTCAACAATCCAACCAACTGCGTTCTCGCCCGAAACCAAACTGGCGACGAACTCGAAGAAGAGATATACGCCTACCTCGAGGACCTCAAGTTCAACCCCATCCCCATCTCATATCCTGGCGGAGGTATGGTAGTCGACTACAGCCTGCTCAAAACGACAATCTACAACAGAATGTACTATCCTTTTCTCTGGCCATTGCTTGCAGCCGACCTCAACTCGTTTATCACTGGCAATCTGACCGCCATCGCCGAATTCTACACCACCTTCCTCTCGACGCCAGCCACCGGCGCCCCAGACGCCTTGCCGGGCATCAAATGTAGCGACAAAATCGCTCGTGCTACGAGCCGCGAGGACCCACTTTTGGTGGAAGGTCTACAAGGACGATACAAAAGCCGCATCGGCGGCGACGTTGCTGATACTACTATCGTGCGATGCGCGACCTGGAGGATGGACGCTGTTGAGCAGTACACTGGCGATTTCCACGTCCAGACGAAGAATCCGGTCCTGCTCATTGGGAACACTGCGGACCCCGTCACGCCTTTGGTCTCTGCCCACAACGCGAGTGCTGGGTTTGAGGGAAGTGTCGTCTTGCAGCAGGATTCTTTCGGGGTGAGTCCCGGCCATTTACCTTCTCTCAATGGTGTAAGGTTCCTTGCGCGGCAACGGCTAACGTCTTCGCAGCACACCTCCTGGATCCAAGCCTCTCTGTGCACCGCCCGAGCTACGCGTGCATACTTCATTAATGGAACTCTACCGGCGCCCGGGACGATCTGTCCGATCGATGCGACGCTGTTCTCGGGCCTTCAAGGATGGGAGGAGGTAATCCCGGTGCTGCTCAGCGAGGAGAATTAGTTCTGGCGCATTATACCTCCCGATGCTTTTGCATTCTTGTTTTTCCGCGATTTCACAATTTCATCATCGATGTATTATACTCTGTCTCCAATAGATCTTTTGCGCCTGGTATGCTCATTCCCCCAGCCTCAGATGCTATGCTGGTTTTCGTGAGTTTCAATCACTTCCTGCGGCTCAATGTGCAGATTTGTACAGACTGTGTTGTCCGAATATGATCGTGACATCTGAAAACATGACGTTGGGGGTCCGTTGAAAAGGTTAACGGCGCGTTATGATTAGGGACGACGGATTTCAGCTCTGACACCACAGTCTTGGCATTAGCATTAAAAGTTCAGTCCAAGATATACCTACTCTCGAGATTTCTTGAACTTTTACTCAACCCCACCTACCTCTTTTCTCACTATCTGTCGTTCAATCCATCAACACCAAGAAGACTCATTCAACAAATTGACATCACCCCATCCACCACCTCCCCAATTTCCGCCAACCAAACAAATGAAAAGCGGTGAAGATCTTTCAGTTTTCGAAAACTGCTCGTCGAAGGATCGCGCCCTGAACGCATTCCTTGCTGATCCGCATACCATCAAGGGTTTGCAGAATCTGTCGGCCTGTGAGAAAGCAGTTGTTCTCAGACCGTGGGACAAATTAATTGCGGCAAGGAGAATTTAGTGGAAGCATATTGGGAAGAGTAGGAAAGTTCGACGTAGAGAAAGCAGGGCAAACGGGCCCGAGGTTGTGGAAAAGCGAAGATGCGCGATGAAGAGTATCGACGACTCACGTCGGGGAGCGCTACTGTTGAGGACATTCGGGAGACGGCGCCGTGTGTGCATGGCTCGGAAGAAGGGGTATCCGAAGAAATACGCATCTTTCCAGGGACCATCGTGTTGGAGTCGATGATGGAATCCATCGAGTCTGCAAAAAGCATCCATTCCGAGTCCAACGAAGACTCGCTGGTCATATGGACGGATGGCTCCATCGTGGGTCACCGGTCGGCTTCCGCGGCTGTATTGGAAAGCATCCACATCCAAAGTTCGCCGGCGGCACATCCAAAATGGATCGAAAAGGTCCAGGTTACACGTCTACGTCCATACAACGACAGCGTCGAAGCTGAGCTTGCCGCGATAGCCCTGGCGCTCTCTGTTGCGAAGGAAACAATTCGACGACTGCCAGCAGGAAGTATCCCAAAGAAAGTCGTGGTCAGGTCGGATTGAAACTTCGCTGTTGATCATTCAATCGGGCTGCGACCAGAAAATGAGACGGCGGACACGTCTCCGAGAGAGAATTAAACTCGTGGATGTTATCATCAAGAAAGTGGAGATCTTGAAGGGAGACGGGTTGGAGGTTGAGCTGAGGTGGCTGAAGGGGCATTCTGGGGTCGAGGGGAATAAGTCGCGCATAGAGCGGCGTATCGGGCGGCGAAGAGGAAGAGGTGTATTGGAATAAGGAAAAAGAGTAAAGCGAAAGACACATGTTGATAGGCAAGATTGCGAGTCGAGCGTAGGAGTTGTTGTTCATCGGCCCGAGATGAGGTTTTTCGGATTTCTAAAGCTGGGGGACTCGGTGATTATCAAGATATATTCCCTTACCTAGGCTTAGGATGCGGATAATTCAATCTCATACATTTCAAAATCTCGATTTCTAAGATTCAACAGTAGGAGAATTTGGTGGAGGTGTCAGTCGAGGAGTTGATGGAAGCAATGAAATCACTGGACAGGGTTGGGAAAATCGTGAAGGTTCAGGAACAATGTGATAAATGTAAAATGTTGATTGCCGGCCTTGCGGCTCGTGCTATGGTTGGGAAGAGCAGAAATACCGGCATCTGTTCCTTTGCTCCAGATGCAGTCCCTGAGGTATCAATAATGGATAATGGCAAGTCATGAGAGTCATCAGCCTTGCCAGACCCAAACGCCGCATAAAAATATTCCAACGCCGCTTGTAATGCGGTCTAATATCCCATAGGTGGAAGCCCGACTTCTCTTCTCGACCAGTCAATTCCTTCCTGCCACCCAGGTAGCGCAATCAGGAGCCACGAGTGCACGTTCACAAGCAGGTCCGAGATTTCCCTCACGAGATCTCTTCCAACAGTCGCTGCCCACCAAGCCTCTTTCCCCAGCCGATCCAGCAACACAGCCCAATGCATCAAGATGAAGAGCGCGTCTGGCTCCTCATCTCGGAAGGCATCAGCAAAGTCCTGTCCGGCGTAGGTCGGGAAGGCGAGGCAGAACCCCTTGAGCGCTTTGGGAGTCCGCACGGCGTCCACGATGAAACACCCACGGAGGCGCTTAGCGGCGTTGAGGTAGGTATCTCTTCGAGATTGTCGGGCTGCTTGGGCGGCATCATTGTCCATGCCCATGTCCAGGTCCATCGAGGGGTCCATCACCAGTGTACCGCCGGACTCTATGACGGAAACAAGGCGATCAAGCGCTTCGGCGGTGTTAGGGTCGAGATCCTCTTTCTTTGCGAGATTCATCACCTGCAGAGCCCCTTGGACGGACGGACTGCAGGGACCATTCATCATCCAGTTCCAGTTGCGCGCAGCAACAAGCGTCGCGCCCATCATGAGCTCGAGCACCGATCCGATGCGGTTCAATATGCTTTCATCGTGGTGGAAGCTTTCGTTTGGAGAGTTTGGGCTGGAGAACGGCAGGGCGGTGGAGTAGGAGGGTAGGGTGAGGTTTATGACGGCTGCCATGGTAGAGAATATGTACACGCAATGAAAGGTGCTTTCGGAAACGTCGTTCAAGGCAGCGCGGTAGCCGGCACTGGCACTGTCATAGTATTCCATCGCTGCTCGGATGTACATGAGAGATTCGGCTGGCGACAGGGGAATGATACGGCCATGCACGTCGTCGCGCCCACAGGCTGCTGTTTCCAAGGCGGCGAGAGAGAACATGCCGTCCAACAAGAACGGGTGCGAAAGAGCGCCCCTTGGCACGTCGACTTGAAGATAGCGATTGTCTTCTTCGACGCTGCTGAGGCATTTGTAAGTCGAGTGGGACCAGCGGTGCAGCAGTTCCAGTTCAAGCTGGCGGCGCGACGCAAACTGGGGAGATGGGCTCAAGGAAGAGGGCTGGGGAAGGGAGAATTGCGAGGCGGAATGTGAGTTGATGGCTGAGCTTTTAGGAGAGCTATCGTCGCTCGACCGCGATCCTGAGGAGTCCTGATGCAAAAGCGGTGGTTGGAGGGTGCTGTGGGAGATGCGAGAGCCCGAGTAGGTGCATGTGCTTGTGGTTTGGCGGACTACACAGTTTGCACATGGCTTTCCGTCGTCGCGGCCTTGCTCGTCGCACTTTAGAAGTCAATGACGAGAATCTCAAGAAGAGGGAGAAAAAGGCAGATTCGAGTTTCTATTTTTAAACAGAGAGGGGAGCGTACCTTGACGTGCCTGGCTTTGCAGTTCTGACATCCATTCCTCGATTTGTTATGGCTTTTGCGCTTGGGTTTGTTGGGCATGACCGGTGATGGGGTTCGTCTGGGGACAGGAAGACTGGCGCTTCAGGGCGAAGGAAGCCATAGGCCGGACATGGTGTTGATATGTACTTGACGCCTTGGACTTTGTGGTTGTTTCGGCCCCAGACTCAGCTGCCGAGCCACCAAGCAGCCAAGCGGGCCAGCGACGCGGGGTGACATCAAAGGGTAAACAGGGCTGGGTAAGGCTGTGTCAGTGCGTGCGGTGGCTGTGTCTATAATAAAATCCGCCCAGGAATCGGGACGATTACCCCGAACCAAGCAAGTAAGCGACGGACAAAGCGACGGACGGCGGTGTCAGGAAAGGAAATGTGGTTCTTGTCGATCGTTGTGACAACAACATCTTCGTTGACTCGGCGAGACGACCCAGGACTCGGACATGCGGGCGACAGGGCGAAAGAACAACTGATGGTCGAGGAATTACAGAGAACGGCCAATCTAGAAAGGATGTCGTCCCCGGAGTCGCAAGTCATCCTTGATTGTCACATCTCGAGATATCCACGCAGCGTGTCGGCAAACCTCTCTGCCATTTTCCGACCTCCTTCGACGCTCGGTTCCACCCTTTGGACGTAGTCGCCCTTCTCCTTCCCATCCATGACCTCGAAAAGCGGACAAGGAACGACGTTTGTGCCTTTGATGTTGATTTCACAGGTAGCTGCCTCGTATATCTTCCGAATGACAGCTTGCAGATGTCCTGGACGTCGATGATAGCCCATGGCCTTGAGCGGCAAGTCTGCCCAGCTGCTTTGGCTACTGATGCCAGATTCGAAAGGGAAGTAGATCATGCACACAATGACGGCGCGGGGCTTCCGTTTGGCTGTCATTTTGGATATGTACTCTTCCACCTGAGCTCCGAATATGTCTTTGAAGTAGGCCAGAGGCCCAGCAGTCCCAGCTTCAATGGCAGATCGAGTGTTGAGCCAGGTCAGTCTGAGCATCCGGACGGCCGTGCCGAGAGTGGGCTTGCAAGCGATATCATTCCCACCTACTGATACAATGAGCATGTCCTGCTGGCGGATGTTGTCGCGGATGAATTCATCGTGCGGGAGGAGCTTTTGGCGCTCCCCAAGGGTAGACTCTTCGACGGCACAATTCAAGCAAGAAGCGGAAACCCCCACATGGTGGTTCAGCCAGAAGGCAACATCTGGTTTGGGCACTGGGGGTTTGAGAAAGCCGTGGTAAATATCAGGGACTGGGACCGGGAGAGGGCTGCCTCCAGGACCGGCTGAAGGGATCCAGTATTTGTTGTCGAGAGAAGAGTCCCCCGCGAGAAAGACGATGGGCTTCTCCCCTCGCTGAGAAAGGATAGATGCATGAGTGGTAGCAATGTCCTCGATTGGGTGGCCTTTGTATTCATTGAAGAAGCGGTAAGCATTGATGGTGCCTGATTTGGGACTTCTGGGGGACGCCATGTTTTCTTGCTCCCTCAAAGACGTGAGAGTGGCTGTGAGACCAGTCTGTGGGCATATATGCTCATGACTGAATGCAAATACGCTGGTTGAGGATTGAATAACGATGGAGCTGCCGGGCGTGTCATCGGAGCCGTCATCTCGGAGCCGGCCGCTGCTGACGTCAGCATCTGGCGGCGTGCTGGGCGGGCCGTTTCCCCACCCCAACCAAACCCTGCCCCTGCTGTCCCCTTTCCAACTCGACCTCCCTCCACACCCGTACCCAACTCCCCTTATTGAGGTACCTATCATAATTGATATGCGAGCGTACTTGTCTTCAAAAGTCTACATAGCGTCTATAATGATTCCAATTAACCGCCCACGACCAGTGGACGACAACCCAGAAGCGTTGCGCGCTTTGACAACAGGACATCAATCCGGTACCCTCATCGAGAGCCTGGTCGTCCCCTCACCTGGAGACTTCCAGTGCACGTGTGCGTACTGGGTACGCTCCCGCCCGGTGGAACCTCACAGCCTGCTGTAATATCACAGCCTCGTGAAATCCCGCCCTGGTTGAGCCTCAGCCTGGTGCTTCCAACATGCCGAACTTACATACAATGACCTCCAACATTCCCATCGCAGAGACACTCGTCAAACCATGGATCGCGCAGAAGAGCAACAGAATCAAATCCTGTTCGGCAGAGATTCGTATGAGCTTAGCCAAGAATTGAGGCTACCACCGACTGGCTTCAACAGCACCAGCGTCCTCAATCTTCAGGCACCAGTATCTTTGGGCGTAAGTAGCACGGCCAACAATGACACGGCCATTACCGAGCAACAACGCACGACTCTCCCGCGCTCAAGAGCTCGCTTTCAACGCTCATTCCATGGATTCAAACGCTCAATCCAGCAACTCGCCCGCTACGCCTGGCTTTGGGAATGCCTCAGCCTCGCAGTAGCCCTCGGACTCTTGATAGCAATCCTCGTAGTCCTTTCCAAGCACGACGGGAAACCACAGCCACAATGGCCAAACCGCGTCACCATCCCATCGCTGGTGGCGTTGCTCAATACCATCATGAAAGCGGCCATGGCTGTCCCACTCGCAGAAGGCGTGTCGCAACTCAAATGGAAGTGGATCAGAAAGGGTGCCGTGCTTAGGGATATGGGCGCCTTTGATGAAGCCAGCAGAGGTCCTTGGGGATCAGCCAAACTTCTTATTCAACTCCGTGCATGGTCAGTATATCTCTAGAGCAACTATCAACTTCAAGGCTCTAACAAGTTGAACAGGCATCTCGCATCGCTCGGAGCATTCATCATCGTCGCAGCACTCGCCATCGATCCCTTTACCCAGCAGGCACTGAGACTCATCCCCCGGAACAGCGTCGTTGGCAATGGAGCTTCCTTGCCAGTATGGAACTCGACTCTCTACGCAGACCGTGGCCAAGGTTCCGGGCCTGGAGCACAAACTGTGAGACTGCCCATGCTAGGTGCTATCTACAACGGGATGTTTGGTGCGAACCTCGACAATCTTACTAGAGCAGACTGCCCAAGCGCTAATTGTTCTTTTGGTCGCTACCAATCACTAGGGTTTTGTAGCAAATGCGTTGATGTGTCAGAGGAGATGACTATCATACGTGGGAAGTACGACACGACAGCGTATACGCTTTCGAACGGGCTCACGCTTTCTATAAGGGATGATACAGATGTTGGGGATACCCTAAGCGGCGGGATTATCAACGCCACGTTTGCTCTTCGTCCTGATGATCCCGAAGAGTTTACCTCCATGACTGCCATTCTCGGTGGCATAACCTTTGACCAAAGCGGGTATAGCAAGCAAGGAACTGTCTTCGCAGCCAAGTGTGGTCTCCGATTCTGCGTCAAGACCTATGAGGGGAACGTCGTGAATGGGACTTTGAACGAAACTGAAGTACCAACACCATTTGTAGTTTCGAACATGACCGATGGTTGGATTCCCCCTTTTCAAACTTTTGCTCAATTGACCCCCGCAGCCTGCTTCATCAACGGCACCGAGAAGCTACCGCCATATGACCAAGGAGATGGATGTACGTTTCAAGTCTATGGTGGATCAGCGCTTTCAATTGGAAACACCCTTAATGGCATGCTCAGGGGATGGGGCACCCGTCTAATCGGGGCACGAATACATTGGAGTTCCGACTTCATGCAGAATATGGCCATGGCCGGATCCTTCCTTAACCTTCAAAGATCCTTCCAGCAGCTAGTCGATGTCATGACGGCTCATATCCGTAATGGTGACGGCGTCGATTTGAATGGGAATATTGTTAACGGGGGAATAGCAGCCGGATCTGTGTTTGTGACCGAAATCTGCCTCGATGTACATTGGCCCTGGTTGATCCTCCCCACTTCACTGCTCGCGTTGACTTGCGTTTTTTTTTGCTACACGACTTTCCACACCCGGAATGAGAATATTTGGAAATCGTCTTCACTTGCTGTTTTGCTTCACGGGCTCGAGCCGGACGTACGCGGCGTGCTGAGACCGAAGGGCACGCTGTGGGAGATGGAGGATATCGCAGGAAGAACCAAAATCTATTTTGAAGTGGGTTATAATGGTCGGATTGCATTTGACGCTCCAAATCCTACTGGCTAGCGAGGCTTAATGGTCAGGAATGAGTAATATGATGGTGGCAAAGGGGAGACATGGAGATGATCGAATAGATCGGCGGTGTTCTTGTATCCGTGGCGTGAGGTAGCAAGGCGATGCGTTACGAATATGTACTCGATCATGTCACTTCTTCCAATGGGCAACGTGTCGCTACATGCGTGCCAGTGGTCACGTCTCATCCGTGTGTCTTGCATTCGTAAAACCCACTATCTACTACCTACACAAAACACGGGTGGAATGCAAGCCGACCAGACAACTTCAATCACGACACGCCGAGTGCAGTGATCTCTCCCATTTCCTCTTTTCTTTCCGCTGCCACCATATACGACGCTTTCCATCTCATCTTGACGGCGGGGCCTTTACCCCTTTCCACACCCACCAACCGGATCGTCTGCATGATGCCGTCCAACTGCTGTGGGGCCAAAGAGCGACCAGTCTGCGGTTCTAGCTTTAGAGTGTACGATTTTGTGACCGCAACCTGAAACGTCAACTCTGTCACAGGCTGAGCCGTGTTGTTGGAGATCTTGGAAAGAATGAGGATGTTATCCGAGTTTGCGTCCGGGCGGGAAACATGCCAGTTGACGACGATGTTCGACTTGACAACTGTCAGATCGTGCGCTTGATCTGGCAAGGAAGACGCAAATGTCCACTCGTCCTCCGTTGACGCTGCAGAATGTGGTGGTACTTGGTTATGGTAAGCGTTGAGCGGATTAGAAGGCGATGGCTGCGGCGGTGCAGACGAGCCACCGATATCAAGAAGAGAGGAGGAAAGGGGGTTTGGAGTGGAAGGTTTGACGGATTGCTGGAACTGAAAGGGGGAGTTTTGTCGCGGAGTGTGAGAGGCTGGGGCCAACGACGCGAAAGGGTCTACAGCGGAACTGCGCTTGGAAGCTTGAGATGATTGCTGAGTCATGGAAGTGAACATCGACGAAGGCTGAGGGCTTGCTGGCTGCATGACCGACGGGGCACTGCCGAGTGTACCGAATGGGTTATAATTCGGCTTGGGCGCGGTAGGTGGCTGTTGAGATGGTTGGAGAGCATTTGGTTGCTGGAATATGCCGGGTACGCTTTGAGCTGTGTTGTTAGGAGGCGGGGAAGAAGCTGGAGGTGGCATGGCTGCTTTGGTTCGTCAGTAAGTAGTTGTTTGGTCTTCAGGGAATGCGCAGTATGTGGGTACGCACCGAAACCGTTTGATGGGCCCAAGGAGATGCCCCCGCCTTGGCCAAAAGAATCACCCATGGAGAGCCCAAGAAGGTCATCCTCGAGTGCATTGCCCTTAGGAGCCGGAGCAGATGCTCCAGCAGAGGCCGACGACTGCTCACTCTCCTCGGGACCTCCAAGGTCAATCAGGGAAAGTTCGTTGTCCGGCCCCTTTGTCACTCCAGCTCCGCTCGTCCCTAACGTGCCCTTCGGAATCTTGGACGCGCCCTCGATGTCTCCCTTTTTGATGAGCTTGTAACGTTCGATGGTGCGATGAATGCTATCATTGATTTCGAACAGCTTTGCGACCGCCTCATGATCATCCGACTCTTCCTCGCACATCTTTTGGATCTTTGGCTGGGCGCTCATCAACGCATTCGCCAGTTCCTGTGTTGTATGTCAGAGGGTTGTTGTAGGGGAAGTTGGGGACCTCGGGGCATACCTCGTAAACGTCGCCTTCTTTTATTACATCGCCTTGCTGGTGTCTTTGCAACATGTCTTCCAACAGCTTCGCCTTTTGCTGTATCCTCCCAACCTCCTCTGCAGCCTTTGCGCGATAGTCCGTCTTGTTCCGCGTGTCATAACCGGCCATGACTTTCATCAACTTGTTCGCCTCCTGCAGGTCGTGAGGACCGCCTCGTCGAATAAGCTCCTGCAGCTTGGCCGATTGCGCCGCCTTTTCTTCCTCTTCCATCTCCTCCGCAGACCGCAGGTTCTGGAGATTGTCAGCCATTTGCCGCGAGCGACTATTGCAACGTCGGACTTACATCGCTCGGGTTCAGCACTGCTGCATCTTCACGTCGAACTTCCGGAAAGACGTATCCCTTGTAGCTGAGCAGCCTATGCATGTCCCGAATGAACCCCAAGTCTTCCTTGTATCGCGAAGTTTGACATATTGTGGATCGCCATTCCTCGATCAGCTCGAGGATTCGACCTTGAACGCGAGACGCGTGGACTGGCGGGCGTTCTGGGAACCGGCGTACTAGCTCGTTTAGAAAGTCCTTGGTGCTGATTTGAAGGTGGAAGGGATAGCCACAGTTCTTGACGCAGATGTCGAGGAGCTACAAAGAGTCAGTGAGTGTTTGGGTCGGCGAAGAGTGGAGTCAGGCAGACATTGAGTGCAAGGAGGGATACGTTGGGGTTCCTGTGGTTGACATAGTTCACAATGGCCACGGCAGCTTCTCGAGGACTTTTGGGAATTAGTGTCCAGTGTTTCCAGGTAGAACAGCAGATTGCTCACGCATTGCCCTTCTTCGCATTGATCATGTCAGATATCTCGAGGTTCAGCGCGAGATTGGGTTCGAAATTCTGAGGGTCGCAAGCATTCACTTGGCATAGTCAGCCGGTCTGTCCCTATGCAACGGATATACTCAGCACCCACGAATGAATCTCTGCAGAGGTGTAGAAGCGGGCTCACCGAAACCGCCGAAGCGGTCTCTGGCGGCCATGCGCGCTGATGTTGCCTCCACGGTGGGCGGGTAGGGAGCGGTCGGGGAAGGGTGGTGGAAGCACCTTGCGACAGAGGCTTTGAGAGAGAATAGAGTGGACCAGAGGAATGCGATCGGAAAAGCAGCGAGGAGAGGCAGGAGTAGTGAGTGTCGTGTCGGGGCGCAAGAAGAGGATTTGGGTGCGTGTTGGTGCCATGTCCGCTCCGCCATGACGAAGTGGTGGGGCTTGGCGAAGCCTGTGGGGACAGTGGAGTGGAATCTTCGTTAATCTGACTTCAACCCTCGCTCTCCATTACCTCTTCTGCTCCTCCTAGCGAACTGCTACCAACACGCGACACCTCGCATTATCTTCGTTCCTGATCTAGAGATCCCTCAAGACCGCCGTTCCTCCGCTTTCCCGTCGACCGTGCCCCCATCTTCGCCCCACGGATCGACTACGACACCCTTTTGCGCAATCGTCGAACTTGTATTGCACCTCCATCTACCGGCCTCCCATCATGGTTCGACACAAGAAAGACTTTGCGTCTTCATCCAACAAAAAATCCGGCAAGAAATACACCAACGCTCCCCGTCCTAAAGGTCCACCCCGCCACAACGACCATTCCGATGCTGAGAACGAAGAAGGCGACCCCAGCAAATCGCGCGAAACATCCAGGAGGCCGACATGGAAAGCGGCATGCTGGGACCTTGGGCACTGCGATGCGAAACGCTGCAGCGGGAAAAAGCTGATGCGACTGGGCTTGCTTCGGGAGTTGGCCGTGGGTCAGAAATTTTCAGGGGTGGTCATATCACCGAAGGCAAGAAAGGTGGTCAGCCCAGCGGACAAAGAGACTTTGGAACAGTATGGCGCAGCCGTCGTCGAGGCAAGTTGGAAGAGGATTGAAGAAGTGCGATGGGGGAAGATTGGAGGAAGATGTGAGAGGTTACTGCCGTACCTCGTTGCGGCGAACCAGACAAACTACGGCAAACCGTGGCGCTTGAACTGCGTTGAAGCTCTTGCTGCTTGCTTCTATATCTGCGGCCATGAAGACTGGGCGGAGGAAATCTTGGAGAGCTTCTCGTATGGAGATGCATTTCTTGAGATCAATGGGCAATTGTTGAAGAGATATGCTGCCTGCGCGAACGAGGAGGAAATCAAGAAGGCTGAAGAAGAGTGGTTGGCGAAGATTGAGAAGGAATGGAACAAAGCTCGGGGCGGAAATGGCGACGACGTCAGGGGCAATGCGAATGTGGGACTCTCGGCGGACAATGAGGATGGCGACGAGAATGACGAAGACAAGGACAGCGACGCAGAGGACGAAGACGTCGGCCGAGACCCCTATGAACTGCCTCCAGAGTCAGATGACGAGGAGGAGATGGCTGAGCTGCGGAGGAGGGTGCTGCAATCGAAAGCTTTTGCAAAGGAAGAAGCGCATGACGACGATGCGGAGACTCCACAGCTGATACCCAAGACGGAGCCTGCACCACCACCGCCGCTTGCAGAGGATTCAGATGCAGAGTCCTTGACCGATGTTGGAGAAGGAGACGACGAGGAGTTTGACGATATCATCAATGCGACTCCACTGACAGACAGGACTGGAATAGCGGCAAAGGAGAAGGCCAGGACCAAGAATAGCAGCCTCAGTGCCACATTTTCCAGGACAGTCATTTCTGCGCCATACAGGTCTTGAGCATAGCGGACGAGTATATATTCAAAGGAATTTGCAGCCCCTATTCTCTGTTCCTTCACCTGATTGTCATGTGACTCCGCCCCGCTTCGAAAGTCTCCATCCCGCCATTCAACCCCCGCCCCGCTTACGTTCCTCTGATCACTCCGGTACAACAACGTCCCCGTTCCAGTATCACGACAACGCAGCAGGTATGAAGTCTTCCCTCTGTCTATCGTCTCCTTCGCCTGTCTCGTGTGCAACTCTTTTGGACGGCGTGGGATGTCAAGTGATGGGCGCAAGAATGCACGCTTCGTGACAAGTCGCCGATGGCATTGGCAGGTTCTGGAATTATTTTCACGCCCTTCACCAGACATGTCGTCGCATTAAACATAGCTGATACCCTGTATTTACCAGACCTTCCATTCAATTTCACCCGCTTCTCCAGACCTTTTCTCCGCCCATTCTCCAAGTTGTCAAAATGCCGGCCATGCTGGATGACCCGACAGCATCGGTCAAATACCGCCAAAGCGGCCAACATCCATATCCAGGACCCAATTCTCCCCTACCAGCCGACATCCTCCCTCGTCAACTCACTCTCCGGGACCGTGTCACAACTGCCACTCTTGTTCCCTTTTCGTCCGTGTCTCAAGTCCCTCTCGGTCTTCTTTCGTACCTGTGCAACTTGCTCAACTCGGAGATCGAGCAGGGTGACACATACCCCATGATTGATCCCATGCCGCTCGAAGCTTTCGGCCCATACTGGGTTTCAAACTTTGCTGCAGTCATGCTGTTGGGAGAAGTTAGCGGTCCGGAAGAGGTGCGCAAGATGGAGGCTGACGGGTGTGACTGGAGCAAGGTGTGTTTGGGAAGCTTCTACGTCAAGCCAAACTACCCTGGCCGAAGCAGTCACGTGTGTAACGCTGGCTTCTTGGTGAGCAATGTGGCGAGGAACAAGGGTGTCGGCCGGCTAATGGGGGAATGCTACATTGAATGGGCTCCGAAACTGGTATGGATGCTTGCGCTTTTAAACCCCTTTCGCTTTCACATCTCTCACACAAGTCAGGGCTACACGTACTCGGTCTTCAACCTTGTCTACGAGAACAATGTCGCATCCTGTCGCATTTGGGATGCTCTCGGCTTCAAACGTATCGGCCGTGTTCCACGCTGCGGCAATCTCAAGTCCTACTCAGACGAGTTCATCGACGCGATCATCTACGGTCGCGAACTCGGTGGTGATGAGACCGACCCACAAGCTGAAGAGCGCTTTGACAAGATAAAGTACTACCTCAAACACGGCTCTTATCCACCTGGCGCTGACCGAGCTGAAAAGAGCCGACTCCGAAGCGCCGCAACCCACTACAAGCTCGTAGCCGCGTCCCCAAGGGAGCACGGCGGGGAGGATAAGTTGATGCTGAAGGGGAAGGAGGTGGTGAGCGATCCAGTGAAGCAATTCGAGCTGGCGAGAGGGGCTCATCTTGACAGTCATGCGGGGATCAACAAAACGACAGCGAGTCTGGCAGAGAAGTACCACTGGGTGAGGATCAAGGAGACGGTGAGCCTGGTCATCAAGAATTGCACCGAATGCAAGGAAAACTTTGCAAAGCCAAAGGAGCCCACTGGTTGGACGCAGGCGCTGGCGGAGAAGAGTGAACGGGCTATTAGAGTAGATCTATCTTAAAGTTTCGTACCCTATATAGTCGCAATTCGAGCAGTAACTAAATAAGTATTTTATAGAGTACTCTACTTAGTACTCTAGAGAAGGGTACCTAGTCTTTATATCTTATATATATATAAATCAATTTATAGTGCTACCTGGGTCCCAACGGGTCTATGAACTCTGATAAATTCATTAGTAATTGCAGGGGAAAAGCCTTTGTAGAATGGATTTGAACCCAATTCTACACGCCTAAAAACCTGCCTTCTTAGAGCCTCTCCGAGGAGATGATCTATCGAGAGGCCTCTTCGTTCAGTGCGGCAATTCCTACCCTTCAGTTCTTGACGGTGCTGCCTTGCCACGATCTCTGCCTCTCATTCTTTCCCTCTCCACCTCATCTCTTTCTCCCTGTATAAAACCCCTCCTCCTCTCGTCAGCAGTCTTCGAGCGTACTGTCCGATTGGCAGAGGGGATTCCTCAGCCTTTCTATTTGCAGACTTCGAGCGTACCATATAGTCAGGCTTCGGAGGCCCATTCAAGGGAGGAGCCAATCCGCTGAACGGGTAACGGCGTCGGGTCCCAATCCTAGCCGCAATCCATGCTGTTGTCACGGGACTAACACGCCTGGGCTTACCATATCATTGGCAAGCTAATCACCTGACACGCGGTTGAATTCCCGATCTGCGGGCCGAGCTGCGCCGAGACCCCCGCACTCCCCGAGAACACCAGATCCGCTTCTGCTTCTGCTTTCTTTCCTCTTCACGCAACGTCTTGTTAATTGAATTGACTCTTTCATCACGCAATCGAATAGAATAGCTCCGCTGAATACATCTGCTTGTATCACACACACAGCCTCTAGTGATTCCGTGACACTACGTTGCGTCCTTTTCTACACCCAGAGGTACGAGTGAATGAGTGCACTGTGGTTCCCGAATCGTACGACAAGACCTCACGCCGATACGCCTGTGAGGCTCCGACCGCTAGTACCGTACTACTACCAACGCCTGCAACGACACTGCACTGATGCCTAGATGGAGTGCCGCTCTCTAGATGATGACGCCTGCAACGAGACTGCAACCGACCGAACCCGAAGACAAGACTCGTGCCGATATGCCTACGAAACCGAAGACAAGACTC